>JAXQQM020061524.1:0-49895 GCA_034641835.2 Pinus albicaulis
AAGCAGGAGATGATATTCCCACAGAGGCAACAATGGGGGTTAACCTTTTCATGTTTTCGTATCCCCGTGCAAAGACAGACCAGTCGACGATGTGGTAGCCGCTCGTACCGTTCTAACAATTCACGAGGGATGCGCTGATAGTCAATGTACCCGTGAATTTTCACCGCAATCACCATGGTTGATCCCCGCCGCAACTGCAGAAGACGGCGAGGACTAGGAGGAAAAACAGCAAAGAATAAACGGAACCACAAGAGAAAGGAAATCAGCTCCTAATCTCAACGTACAAAGGGTCCGAAAAGGCTGGGCGGAACTCAAATCGGCTCTTCAAAGGGTTTTCACAGGACCGGTTCCCCGTCGGGGAACCTCGGAACAATGTGTCGCCGTGTCCAACAAGGCTCCGGCTTTCCGAAGAATCGTCCGTGTAAGGACTACCAGTAGACGAAACCGAGGGTTCCGCCACCGTGACACAAGACTAGAAAAAGAGAGCACACACACACACGGGCTGAAAACGAATTAAGACACACGATCAAACAGTCACAAGCAATATCTAAACGGGTGTGTTATCGTGGGAGATTGATTTTACCACATTGGAAAATAAACAAATTCTACCGTTTCATGTTTTAAGAGTCGAGAAACGATAAAAAGATGACTCTATCTCTTTCGGAGTTGATACAAGCGTGAAAGGACAAGCGCTTGACGGTCTTTTCAAGTTTAGGGAGTCAGAAAAGACCAAATGACTGCTCAGGAAAAACTAGGCACAAAGGGTGTACCAAATATCCGTGAACTGCAATATACACCTTGGTTTCAAAAATGAAACAGAAATCGACCAAGGACTTTCCGTACGTGTAGGTAGTCTCCCCGAATGTTGTGTTCGGTGTATCACGGGTATAGGGCGGCAGACTCGGCTTCCTGTGGACAAAGGATTGAAAACCTATGGGGGTCTCCCTTTATATACGCGACGGTACGGGGAGCACAAGTCCGTACTAGTGCTGTCTAAAGCCAAGAGGCGAGCGACAACTGCTAGGTTTAACGACGCCGGAACACGTCTCTAGCCTAGACCTTCTAAATATGTTTCGTTAAGTTCCAATGCTGCCTTAGGTTAATTGAATAAATTTTACAGTTGATCTTCAATTAAGTTTCAATTTCCAGGCCTTATCGTATGTAGTGTCTCCTAAATGCAAGCTATATGCCACGATGCAACATTTCGTTCGATGAAAACTAGCTAAATGAGAGTTGAGAGCTTTTATACAAACGAAATGAACGGAATACAAACAAGAATGTATCTAATGCAACTAATGCAATTGCACACTTTTCATTCAAACACTAATCACTAGTAATATGGAAAAGATCACAATTTGCACTAATTAAAAAAAACAAAAGAGATTTTTTTTTTTTTGATTTTCAATGTTTAATGGCTAATGTGCACTGAAAACAAAAGGAACAATTCGAGAAATGATAACTAAGAGAGCAAAGCAAACAACATTCACTCAACCAAGCAAGCAACCAAATCTCCAAATCGACCCAAAGTCTCTCAAATCGAAGAAAGACTCGAAAACGCCCAATGGACCGTGTGATCTAGGTCCAAAGCAAGGGCAAACGAATTCTGAATGAAAGAATGAACAATCACTCAAAAGACGCAGAAAAACAATCAAAGACTGCTAAGAGAGCGTGGACAATCAATCAACAAGTTGACAGGACAATCAAGACACCAAAACTCCCAAGGAGGGCTCGATTCACTATGCCACTAGATGCCCTAGGGCTCAAATCGTGAAATCGATAGACAGAGGCAAACAACCAAAGGATAGCGGTGAATTACAGTCAAGCAAGACTCCAACACACTCAGACAATCAGGAAGTCAAGAAGCAAAGTACTGGTCAAGCTCAGAAAGCCAAAAAATGAAGAAACTCAAAAAAGTCACAGGGGTGGCGCGACTGTGGCCTTGAAACTAGCGCCAGAGGCCGAGTGGCGCGACACAGACAAATGCAACACGCGCCAAGTGGCGCGACTGTCGGGTTAAAACCCGCGCCAGTCGAGTTCTTCAATAAAAATTGAAAAACAAGCTATCTTAAAAGTGGACCAATACAAGCTAAGCAAACCAAGAGGCTAAAATAATGAAAGAATCCAACCCAGAAGGTTCATCAAGCAAGGAGAAACAATCAAAGCGAACCAATCATAAATGGGACAAGGAAAACCGGACGATCCCCAGCGGAGTCGCCAATTTGTTGAGGAGGTAAATCCCCTCTGCGGACAGAGGCGATCCCTACTAGCCCAGCAGGGGTCTAGCAACAAACAAACAATGCTATGACGCAAGCTCCCAGTTACGAATGAAAGACTTGGGATAAGAGCCTACCTGGATTCCAACGCTAGATCTGAAGAAGAGATGTCCCCGTCCTTCAGCCCTGGCAGATCACAATCCTTCCACGATCTCCGTGGATGAACACCTGCACACAGAAGAAATGAACAGATACAAGCATAGGAACCAGCATACGTAACTAAACATCGGTCAGAAAAGATATTACTCGCATTAACATGATGGAAAAAGGAGTGGAACCATAATCATAGTCATCTATTAAAATGATAAACGAATAGAAGTTACAACCAAGTTCTGACGTCGCAGCTTCCTTCGAACGGGTCTCCGGTCGTCCACGTCTCGCAAAGCTCGCCAAGGAAAGGGAAACCTCTCCAGAGTCTCGTAACAATGGTCTCCTCGCTTGAATGGGCCTTAAGGGAAAGAAGGATTCTTTACAGCACAAAGGCACTTGGGAATAGGGAGATGCAAAGCTTCAGCACTTCAAGACTAGCTTGCCATGGATCTGAGCAAGCTTTTATAGATGGGGAAGGAGGGAGTTGGGATCCCTATTATTATGGGATTGGCCCCATCAACAAGGAAGGTTCCATAGAAGGTGGCAAAACCACTTCCCTTCCATAGAACTCCCGCAGCCAAACCTCCCAACTCAAGATAGGCAATGGTTGTGAGTTTGTTTGACCTCAACTTCCGCCATCCATATTTAAAAAACAGTCCCTAAAATGGGTGGCGCGATTGCTGCTCTATGACAGAGCGCCAAGTGGCGCGACCTCTTTACAGGATTTCCCTGATTGGCGCGAGCAATGAACCGTCTACCCGCGCCAATGCAAAAAGAGCTGTTTTTCATGGATTTTGCAAGGAGATGTCTCAAGGGGAAATGAAGCTCATACTCAGAGGGATGCATTGATGATGTTTTCAAGGCATGACAGTGTTCACAGGTCATATAATGGGTCCTCCATTTGCAAGGTGATGTGTAAGGTAAGGACGGGTGACAAATTACCGTGCAACACCCACAATTGAAAATAACAGCTAGAAAGGGCCACCAGGTCTATGCAGTGCATGTAGAAGAAGTAGAACAGCAAACTGAGGAAGAGTTACAGGACGCTATACCAGTCATCAGAGAGTTTAAGGAAGTCTTTCCCAAAGAAATCCCCCATCTTCCCCCCAAAAGAGAGATTGATTTTTCAATCGATCTTGTACCAGGAGCAGCACCTGTTTCCCGAGCACCTTATCAAATGAGCCCTCCTGAATTGATGGAACTGAAAATACAATTACAGGAATTGTTAGATAAAGGGTATATCAGACCAAGTGTGTCTCCTTGGGGAGCCCCAGTTCTATTTTTGAAAAAGAAGGATGGAACTTTTAGAATGTGCATCGACTATCGTCAACTGAACAAGTTAACCATTAAGAATAGATATCCCCTTCCTAGAATTGATGATCTTTTTGATCAAGTGAGAGGAGCTTCAGTCTTTTCCAAGATAGACTTAAGGACTGTATCACCAGCTTAGAATTAAAGAAGAAGACATCAGCAAAACAGCATTTCGAACCAGGTACGGGAATTACGAATTTGTAGTCCTACCTTTTGGTTTGACAAATGCCCCTGCCACATTTATGTGCTTGATGAACAGTGTGTTAAATAAGTATTTGAATAAGTTTGTTCTGGTGTTCATAGATGACATTTTAGTCTACTCCAAAAATGAAGATGAACATAAGGAACATCTGAGAATAGTGTTGCAGACTTTAAAGGAAAACCAGCTATATGCCAAGTTCAGAAAATGTGAATTTTATAAAGACAAAATTCAATATCTGGGTCATATTATCTCTGAAAAAGGGTTGGCAGTTGACCCTGAAAAGATAAAATCCATTAAAGAATGGCCAGTTCCCACTGACGTATCAGCAGTAAGATCATTCATGGGAATTGCAGGTTATTATCGCAGATTTGTGGAGAGATTTTCTGCTATAGCAAATCCCATAACCTCATTACAAAGGAAAGGTGTTAAGTTCGTGTGGACTGAGAAATGTCAAAACAGTTTCGAACAATTGAAACAGAAACTTATTTCAGCTCCTATATTAAAAATTGTTGATCCTGATAAAGAGTTTGTGGTATGTACAGATGCTTGCAGAGAGGGGCTAGGAGGAGTCCTATTGCAAGAAAATTTAGTTATTGCCTATGAGTCTAGGAAATTGAAAACTCATGAACAGAATTATAGTGCATATGATTTGGAATTTGCAGCTGTTATTCATGCTTTAAAAATGTGGAGGCACTATCTGCTGGGGAAGAAGTTCACATTGATGACCGATCATATTAGCCTTAAATATTTCTTTTCCCAAACTGACCTGAATGCAAGACAAGCCAGATGGCTGTCTTTTCTAAGTGAATTTGATATGGACATAAAACATATCAAGGGAAAATAAAATAAAGTTGCTGATGCCTTAAGTAGAAATGCTTGTCAACATTTAAACAACATTGGGAGTAGTGCCCAGATGGAGATAGAGGAATTGGTGGGAAAAGCAGCAACTCAAGATCCCAACTATGAAGCACTCTTGGTGAAATTACAGACAAGGGATAAAACACATTACACTAAAAACCCACAAGGGCTGCTCTATTACAAAAACAGGTTGTATATTCCAAATATAGAGTCATTGAAAAGAGAAATTCTAGATGAATATCATAAACAGCCCTATGCAGGACATCCCGGATACCAAAAGATGTTAACAGCCTTGAAGAAGAAGTTGTTCTGGCCAGGAATGAAGAGAGATGTGGCAGAGTATCTAAGTAGGTGTATGGAATGTCAACTGGTCAAAGTTGAGCATCAACATCCAGCAGGTCTTCTAAACCCTTTGCCAATTGCAGAATGGAAATGGGACACAGTTTCCATGGATTTTATAACAGGACTACCTAAAACCAAATACCAACATGATTCTGTAATGGTGGTAGTAGACACTTTAACCAAAGCTTCCCACTTTATACCAGTGAAATCTACTTTCGGAACAGCTCAAGTAGCAAATGTTTTCCTGAAGGAGATAGTAAGGCTTCATGGAGTTCCCAAAGTAATTTTTTCAGATCGAGATGCTAAGTTTACAGCAGCATTTTGGAAAGGATTGTTTGGAGGGATGGGTACTAAGCTGAATTTTAGTACTGCCTATCACCCTCAAACTGATGGGAAAACAGAAAGAACAAATCAAATTTTAGAGGATATGCTGAGAATGTACGTGATGGATAGGCCATCAAAATGGGAAGAGTATCTGCATTTAGCTGAGTTTGCCTATAATAACAGCTACCAATCCTCTATTAAGATGAGTCCGTTTGAGGCACTCTATGGGAGAAAGTGCCGTACTCCCTTGAGTTGGAGTCAACCAGAGGATAAACTGGTGTTGGGACCAGATGCACTACAAGAGATGGAAATAATTGTTAAACAAATATAGAAAAACATAAAGACAGCACAGGACCGACAGAAAAGCTATGCTGACAAGAAAAGGGTGCACCGAGAATTCCAAGTGGGGGATCATGTGTACTTGCGCATCAAACCCAAAAAGAGCACACTTTATGCGGGAAGTTGTGCAAAACTGGCTCCTAGATATTGTGGGCCTTTTGAGGTGTTAGAAAGGGTGGGACCAGTGGCTTACAAGCTGGCCTTACCACCTCATGTTAGAGTGCATAATGTATTTCATGTTTCATTATTAAAAAGATATGTGCATGATGCTTCTCACATAGTTGATTGGAATGTTGTACAGGTGGAACCAGAAGGGGAGTTTCTGCCAGAACCGCTTCAAATATTGGAGCGGGAAGAAATTGAATTGAGAAATAGAACAGTGGTCAGAGTAAAAGTGCAGTGGAAGCACTTTACTGTTGAAGAAGCCACCTGGGAAAGGGAAGCTGAAATGATGGAGAAATATCCATTTTTGTTTAAATGAACTCTAGTAGTTGAATAATAACACCGAGGACGGTGTTTATTTTCAGAGGGGGAATATGTAACACCCCCAATTTGTGTGTTGAATTTTTAAAGTTAGACAATTGAACTTTAATCCTAAGGGGGTGGACCCCAAGGGATGAGTATGGTGTGAATGTATTTGCATATTTTATTTGAGGAAATAAATAAAATGATTGTGCATTTTGACCAAAAAGAGAATTTGAGATCACTTGCCAAAATCCATGAGGATGGATAAGGCAAAAAATCCCCAAAAATCTTTCAAAAATCCTTGAAAGAAATTTGTTTAGATTTGAGGAGGAATCTAAATTTCCCCAATGAAGAGGAGTAGTTGGGAAGAGGTGAGAAAAAGCTGGAAAAGCTGAGGAAAAGCTTAAAGCAGCTTTAAAGAATCCCAAGATGGGAAGCCTAGGCTAAACAGGAAAGAAAGCATCCTGCTATTCTCGACGCAGAATTAGAAACATGCTTTGGGGAATTATGAGCTTAAATAAGCTGCTCCTAAGCAGATCAGAGGTTGATCTGTTCTAGGAGGTGATCTCTGCTCGGGGGTGAGTCCTGGGAGACAAAGAGGACTCTAAGGTTGGGAGGTTGGTCATTTTGCAGATTTGTGGTATGCTCTGAAATTCTTGCTACTATGTCTTATTACAGTATGAACTACTACATGTAGACCATTTTATGACAAATGAGAAAATTGGTACTACATTTGCGAATCTATCCCAGTATTCACCTTCCAGATTTTTGTTGATTTGTAGACCGAAAATCCCTAGAGCAAACCCGTAAACTCTAAACCAAGGCTGGTTTAAATCTGAAGTTACTTAGTCTCTATGGAAAATCAAATATTTTCTTGTTTATGTATCTCCTAGATGACATTATATGTACTTAATTATATTAGAACAATATTGTAGCAGAATTTGAGGTCAAGAAAATAAAGATACTTGCATGTGAAACTTGAAATTCTTCTAGATAATAAGTTATTTCTACTCTATATGAGACTGATGACATTCATAGTAATTATTGAGTACATTGTATTCATAGCACGTAAAAAAAAAAAAACAAAAACTCCTTATAGTAGTGATATTAAGTTAGGTTGAATAGACCCTATTGAAGGATTTATTGAATACCTATATAAGCATAAAAAAATATATATATCTATATAATATATGTATGTTAACCATGTTCATAGCAAACGAAATTTTATACATTACTGTTTTCTATTTAAGAAATATAGGATACATATATATGTATGCATTGAGGAAAAAAAAAAAATGAGTAGGCGTCGTAACTTACAATAAAGACGATACACGTGGGTGTATAATGGGTTAAAAGGAACAAGGGAGAATAGTGCGTTAAATCAATGATTCACTGATAGTCAACAACTGCATTTGAATATTCCGGGAGAACATGTATATAGTAATAGGAATTCAAGAACTTAACAACAAAATAGGTAAATTAACACCGCATGAAAATGAGTTATACCTGTATACAAACATCTAGTGGTAACACTTAACCTAGAAAGAAGGTCCACTGCGCAAAGTAGCATTGAGTACATACATGCCAAACGACCTCAAAACAAAAGAAAATACGCGCCGAGAGCTCGCGCAGCAGTATATGTTAGTAACATAGCAAGGGATGTACATTTAGAGAGCCGAACCATACAACAATACGAAAAAAAAATCTGAGGGGTCAAATATGCGAGTTCATTATTGTGACTTTCATTTATTTGCATGGGACTTGCGCTCACAGCGCTTGAGTCCTTTGCAAATTTGTTAAGTAAAAGACTGCGGTAAAATTAAACGATCATGCGTATGTACATAAACGTAAAAGAATAGGACGAGGTATCTATAGATATTTTAAACAAACACAGAAAGACGAACTATGATCGTGTACTTCCACCCTTATTGTAACACAATCATAAATGAACTGGGAGCGCTGAGTTAAGTTATTACACTCCTGTGCGTACAGCGTGAGCCGCCAGTCCACACCTCTGTGGGGAATCGAAATTCCTCTTTAAAACCATTTCCGAGGATCGAATAAACCAGAAAGACAGAAAATACGATTAGGCAAATGTGCATAAGGTACCCAAATATCCGTATGGTTAAAATGAAGTTAGGGATAAAATAACCTTACCGCTAAAACACAGAAATAAACCGGTAAATCTTACATGTACTTAATTAGCGAGCTTACAACCAAAGCGGCTACCGTGTGTAGTTAGTCGATGAACAACACCAGGAAAAAAATGATATATATACCGAAGGCTTAGTGGGAATGCTGATCTCCTCGAAGGGCAGATGAACGCCGAGTCCGGGGCAGCGGGATAGTGAAACCATGAGGATAATCAAAACGTCGAACTCCATACAGAGTGGTAGATTAATCCTTCGCTTTTACCTGCATCTATATAAAAAGAAAAAAAAAACCATACGCCGTGTCATATAGAGATTGACGAAATGGTTGATAAACTTGATGAAAATGCAAGGAATAGGGTCATATAAAATGGATAGAGAGAGAGATCTTTACCAAGACAGGAATCGCCCTCTGTAAATCAGAAAAACCGATAACTGAAACAAATCAATAAACTGAAACCCTAAAACGCTGAAGGAAAGAACAATCAGACACCAGGGGTGACCCGAAACCTAATGACTCCAATGGCAAGGAAGGATTAATAATAAGAATGAGAACCCTAGAAATCCATCGCCAAACGTACAGGCGAGTAGGGTTACACTGTCAACCCACAGCCAGCGTCTCACGAAATCCCAAGAATGATTTTGGGAAGTAAACCTAGCTGTAGCAAGTATACCCGACGGTGAAGCTAATAATATTTAAAAATTATGTCGAAGTACCGGACCCGCAGAAAATCTGAGATCGCATCAGTGCATCGCCGTCGAAATGATATTTTCTATTTCCTCCTACAGCTGGCGAGGAGCCAGGGTTTCTTGCTCTGGAGGTATAGTACCGATGTGAAAACGAGCCGTCTCGGTCCAGAGCCAAAAGCATGTGAATACAGAGCCCGAAACTCGATGGCGAAAGAGGACGAGACGTGTGCAGACGACCCAGCTCAACGACGGATCGCGGTGGCACCCCGTCCTTCCCCGTCCTGCACGAAACCCTGTCACAATACAAAAACCGGCATGTATAAGTGAACTGGACCAGATCAATATCAATTGCTAAAAAAAAAAACACACGAAATCAAATAATAATAGCTCGAACGGGTTAGGGTTTGCGTAAAAGAGTGGTCATCAGACATCTGACGCCGTTAGACGTAACAACAGAAATTAGCAACTGTAAAGGCCCCGGTCAGGATTGTACATGCATGGGTGGACTACGCCATATCTGTTCACGTGGGGAGCAAACGTAAATAACGCATCCTTATACATATATAGAACAACACTCCTTTGACCGCGACTTAAGATTAATGATTGTAATACCCATATAATTATCTTTATCTAATGTCACAAGGGGGTTATTGGTTCGATGATTATGAGAGCTTGTGGACGATTTTATATATATATATATATATATATATAAGTTGGTAATGTTATATATGTATATAAAATCTGTTAAACTTATATGTAGGTGTAAGCAAGTTATCCAAAGTTGTGAAAAGAGAAAAATTCCAACAAATTATATAACAAGGTTGGACATATATATGATATATATGTAGATGCGATATATATAGATTCATGTTCCTTGAGTTAATATTACCAAGGATTATGTATACAAGATATGTTGTACAAAAGATTTTAAATCCATATATTTTATGTATACCCAGAAGTGCTATATATATGCTCCTTAAATTAAAAATGCCAAAGACTACATATGCAAGTAGCATATGTGATATATAGATCCATATAATGACTCTAAACATACCTATATAAGGATTTTAACTCTATATATATATATGAATACATAGGTATATGCGTGGGGTATATGGTAAATTCCAAAAATATATTAGTTGGATGTAGTAAAGTTGCACTTTGGAATTCCTATGGGTAGGATATTGAATATTAATATAATATATATATATATATATTATATATATGTAAATATATATAGATATTTATATTAATGAAGGCTCGAAGGAATACATGCCACTTTTGTCTTAATTATTAAAGTATATGAAAAAAAAATTCCTTTAACTAGAGGTGACGGGTGTTGCTTAACATTTATGACCCCTGCTACCTTTAGAGCATGAGGTGAAAATTTCTCTGCATTCTCCTACATGTACTCCAAGATTTAATTGCAAAATCTTCAACAAAATTGGAATATCTTTGTGATTATTCTACATTTAAACCATATTAGGCATTTTAAGTAGGAAAAGCCTTAATCACCATTTACACTAGCAACATATGACCATAATATAATTAAATGTGAGTAAGAGAGACTAATAAGGCTAAAAAAGTGACATCCCTCCAATTACACCTAATGATGGAGCTCATCATCACCCCCCTACCAAATGGTTGTTCATCCTCTGAGAAACTTATTCCTCCTTCTCCATCTATTTCAGTGCTTTAGTTTCCCTTGTGAACTCCTAAGGAATAAGTGAAGAAGTTAGTTCGAGAGGGTAGAACCAACATTATTTTCTGCGTCTTCCATTTTTTTGTTTTTCCTACAAGAAATAGAGTTTGATATAAGAAACTATGTATTTGCTACAGGAAAGTCTAGTAGGGCTAGATTCAAAGAAGGAAGCCTTGGATGAGGGAGAAAAGACACCAAGGGGTGGGAAAGAGGCCCAAGATGTGGAGGTAAAAGCACAAGATGAAAGGAAAGATGTCAAAGGGGAGGAAGAGAAATATGAAAAGGAGGAGCCTACCTCCCCAAAACCTTTCCCTGAAGATATATCAACAGTGTCACATGCTATCCTTCAGCCAAATCTCAGCTCCTACTATACATTTATTGAAGGGGTCATATTTATTCCTCAGAATTTTGTAGTCCCTTTATTTTATTAGTGAGAACAAGAAAGAGCACGCAATCATCATTGGATGAAAATTGCAACAACAAAAGGTGTGCCTAACATAGGGATGATGGATGAGAAGGTCACTAAGATGGGAAGGGATTTGTCTGATGTTAGGCTTAGAGAATCCATGTTGAAAGAGCACCTTTAGGAAGCCCAGGAAGAGAATGCAAGATTGCAAGATCAAGTTCAGCAAAAATACAAACAAATGGCCATTGTGGTAGATTTCTACATAGAGGCCATTCAAGACAGATACCCATGAGACTCCTATGCAGTCTACCTCATAGAAAAATGACTCCAATTTCAAATGAGGACACTAGCCTCTCATGGATCCTTACCTTTTCATACATGCAATTAATTCATTAAATTTTTCAACTAGTCAAGCATAACAGACAAGGAAAAGATGGCAGAATTCTACATGCACAATATTATGTTGACAAAATTGAACATTTGGGACCCTAACCCTACAATGGGAGACATGAAGTTAATGGAATTAGCCTCTTGGATGGTTAACGAGGAAGACAAAGCACAAGAAGTAAGGAGTGTAATGAGGAGAGAAAATAGAGAGCCTCTAAAAATTAGGGCAGAACTATTCAGCCCTAGGGGAGTCATCAACAACCATCTCAAGATAAAAAAGGATGTTGCACTTGCAGACAAGTACCCCAACACACAAGCACAAGCCATTGCCCACTTTGATGATGTTTCTATGCTATTGGATGATAAATTTACAATGGTCAATCAAAGGAGATGGAATGGCCTCCCATTCAGTCTCAAAAACATGTAATACCACACCCCAAAGAGATTGAGGACTGCTCTACAAAGCGCACCACTATAAAAAATTGGCTATGCAAGTAATGAAAATACACTAGCATGGATTGAAACTCAATCCACCTTTGCTACTGGTACTAGGTGATGGGAAAGGCCGATAGGAGGAAAAAATAAAATTGGAAGAGGCAAAAAATAATGTTGGTTCTACCCTCTCGAAGGAACTCCTTCACTTCTTCCTTAGGATTTCACAAGGGAAATTAAAGCACTGAAAGAGATGGAGAAGGAGGAATAAGTTTCTCAGAGGATGAACAACCATTTGGTAGGGGGGTGATGATGAGCTCCATCATTAGGTGTACTTGGAGGGATTAATTGTCACTTTTTTAGCATTATTAGTCTCTCTTACTCACATTTAATTATATTATGGTCATATGTTGCTAGTGTAAATGGTGATTAAGGCTTGTCATACTTCAAATGCCTAATATGGTTTAAATGTAGAATAATCACAAATATATTCCAATTTTGTTGAAGATTTTGCAATTAAATCTTGGATTATGCAGCAAGGAGAGATTACAGGAGGGTTTTCCACCTCCTTAACTCCTAAAGGCAGCCAAGGGATCCTCGATATTCCCTCCAACAGCTCGAAATCAAAGGAAACCAAGCAAGTAGGAGATCAAGTGCACCAAATCTCCACTTTTCTTGCAGTCAAAGGGGACACATCACCTACTTTTTAGGGAGATGTTGGTAGCTACCCTTTAGGTTAAATATGGCAGAGCAAGAGCTCATTAGGATTGGAAATTTGAAGGAAGCTATTAGAATCTTAGCTCTTGTAGTAGGTTTTTGAGACTTTTATGATTATGTAATAAAATTATTTTCAGCAATAAGATGAGTATTTAGATTGTCCTTCACTGATTTAGTTTCAAAGGACTAGGCTTGTGGGTTAGCTCCCAATCCATTGGCCTTAGTCTCTCTCTTGTGTATTAATATTTATCTTTCTACCATTATAGATAGTTTGATTTATGAGTTATGGCTAGTTTTTTTGTACATTTCAATTTACTGTTCTTAGTTTGCTTTATTTTATCCTTGATGTAGTTATGCTTGCATAGATATTGGTACAGTAGAATATAAACTCAAAACATTGTGTGTTAAAGCTTCCCTCTATCATCTCTTCCATTGGAGATTAAGGAGGACAGATCTCCACCACAGGCCCAAATTTTCTCTTTAGTTTATGATTTGTTGGAAATAATATATAGGTTGTTGTAGTGTCATGAACATGTTGAGAATATTGAGTTAGATTTATGTTTGAATGCTTGACTAGGTTTTCTTGTCAAATTCAACTCATCTTTTCCATCTTCTTCATCATAGATTTGCCATTGTTTGTTGCATGAACAAGTAGTTTTCTTGAAATTTCAAGTAGCACAACATAGGAGGACTTCAATAGCACCCTTAGCTTCATTTCTCACCTTTCACTAGCCTTCTTTCAACCAAATCGCCTTCAGCCCTATTTTCGAGGTATTCACCTTCACAATGTGAGCAACGCTAGAAGTGCAAGATGGGCTTTGCAAGAGTTTTTTAGCTTGCCCACCTTCCATCCATCCAAGTAAATCTTCATTCCACCTCCCCTACACTTTTCTCCACCATTTTTGGCCTCGTATTTCCCTCGACATGTTTCTTGTACCAATTCAGGATTCTCTTGTAGCACTACAAGAAACCTATAGAAGACCCTATAATAGCACCATTTAGCCTCATCTTCAGCCCAAAAACCATCATCAACCTCATTTGGACCTCCCATAACCATCAAGACACCTTTAGCCTCGCATCCATGAGTTCAAGACCTTCCTAATCCACATTAGCGCCTTCTCCTCCTTGCTACAAAACAATGCATTTACAAGAATAATTAGGTCATGATTAGATGCATGATTAAAAGCATGAAGAAGTTAGAGTGTTTTTAGCCATTTGTACCATCAATGTCTGATTAGATTAGTCCCCTTTCTGCAATTTCAATTCAACACTTTACTTCATGAATGTTGATTGGTTTGCTTCTATTTCCTGCCATAACCTACATTGTAGATTGTTTTCTTTGGAGAATAGATAGTTTTACCTTCTTGCTTTAGAATAGTCCTTTGACTGTTGATAGAGTAATAGTTTTGAGTCTCTTGCAGTTCTAGGTCTAATTCTGAAGTGTGACAGAATTCATTCAAAAAACCTAGAAATATCATGCTTTAGTAGGACTCAGAAGAGGATGACATTCAAGTAGAATGCATCTACTGTCTATTTATCACTGCCACCTCGAAGTTTGTATGAACCCCGGGTAGATAAAGTAAAGTAGAGTAGCCTCTGGGAGTTGTAGCACTCTTGGTGCAATAATGGGGCTCACCAATGACCTTGAAATGACTGGCCATCGTTACTTTGATGTTAACTATAATTGGTCGCATACATCTATCCCTCTCCACTTGCAAGGGACTGCCATAAATTTCATTGAATTCAACCACTCAAATATTCAAAACCAACATCATCCTTTTCCAACCATCCCCCAAAATCACACATTCTCTTCCACCCAAAAAATAGTTTTTACGGTTGTTCTTTCTCACTTCAAAAACCATTCACCAAAACCCCCACTAAGAATCATCATAAAAGGGACAACTAGGATAGTAAAATCTTCTTTAATTAAATGTTTGCAACATGCATTTGTGGAAGACTCCCCAGCAATCACAAACCCGACGTTGTTACTTGCACCCACCGGTATTGCAACTTTCAACATAAATGCCCTTACCATCCACTCTTCCCTTCACATCCCTATCCAATCAATGCATCCTCTTGAAGGAAAATCTCTCCTACACTTGCAAGAGCAACTCCAGAATGTAGAGTAAATCTTCATTGATGAAAGCATTAGAGAAAATTTCCATGGGTATGGCAGTAGTAGTGCATGAATTTCCCGATTATAGAAATAAGTTTCAAAAGTTCGAGTTCCAACTGGAAAAGTAGGAACGCAGACTGCGTCGCATTGAAGAGAATATCCCTTGTGTTCCACAGATAGAGCATCTGGGTTCCAATGCTAAGGACCCAACTCTGGTGGAGGCTAGTGATGCTGATTAATAATTCGATAGATGTGTCCTTAGTTTTTAATTTTATGTATGCAAGAAAATTTTAAATTTCAGTATGTTGATAGTTATGTTTTGAGGTATCTAGAGTATAGGCAGTTTAAAGACAATCAAACATATGTGGCTTGGTTGGATAGACTCATTATTTTTTGTTACTGGATGACTTATCACCCTCTTAGGTGCCCAAGAGACTTGGTTTCCTTATGGGCAAGTTGAGGTTTCCCTCTGGGAAAGTTGAGGTCACCTAACTACTTGCATGTGGATGTCTTTGTTAAATTAATGAAAGATAAATGACCTACCAAGCTTACAAAAAAAATATCATTGTATCTTTGTCATGCCTAAATATTAAATATTTGTGAAGATGTGAATACTTTTCATAAGATGTCTATTAAACTGTTATATTTGTGAAAATGTGAGTACTTTTCACAAATTGACTATTGAATTGTTGAGTTAAAATTTGTGTTTGTAATTTTTTTATTTTTATTTTTAAGTGATAGTGATATTAAATATTACAAACCCAACAAAAAAAAAAGTATTCTAATATAAACATTTATTATAAAAATTACAATTTTTTAAATGTTACCTCAAATTTGATTAAAATAACCAACTTATTTTTATTAATTTTTTATCAAATTTAAAATCACTAATTTACTTTAGATATCCCACCCAACTATGATTTAAATAAAGCATAATCATACATTGAAAAAATAATTATATTATTTTTCAATATAATCAACTTTCAGTTTATTTGACTAATTTAAGTACAATAACACTCTGTAATAACACATTATTTAAAATTTATTAAAATAGAAAAATCCAATACTATTTGTAATATAACAGATATTTTAAATTTATTAAAATAAATAAAGTCAATACTATTTGTTTCTTTACATTGTAAATATTTGTGAGGATGAGACTCTTTTTACATGACAATTATTCAAATACAATTGAAAAATGTAAAATTAATAAAATTAATATCATTTGTTTTTCTACCTTGTAAATAAATATCTAAGAGTCTTTTTTACATGATATAGTTGAAAAATTATATATTTCTAATTTTATTTATTATTCTTAATTTTTGTTAATGTTTAATGATCATATTAAAAGTTATAAGACAAATTAAAAACAATTACAAATTTAAAGTACAAATTTGATAAATTTAATTGATAGTATAAAATTCATATAATTTTCTCTTATACCACTAGCATTTAATATTTTATAACCCAAAAAATATGTATATCTTATAACCCAAAAAAATATGTATACTTTAAATTTGATATTCTTTTCGCATGCTTTGAAATTGACACAAAATCTGCCGAGAATAAACTTTTCCATCTCAACAATGGCTGCCCTACTCGATTTGAATCTACATTTAAGCGTGTGTATGGATTTCCACAAAAAGAGCATTTAAAACTTCATTTTCTCTACACTCCATTTGTGGGACATTTAACAGCAAATATATTAGTTTAGGGGTCGCCCATTCCCGAAATGAATCCACTCTATAATTGTTTGATTTTGATTTTTGCAGCTTCCCAGGCACATTTTTATTTCTTAGTTGTGTTGTTATTTGTTTAAAGTAATAATGATTTTTCGTAATATTATTTTGTTTGTTAGTTGTGTTGTTATATTTTAAAAATATTAAAATTATAAAATTTAACTATATTTTTGAAATTTTGTTAAAATTAAAATATAATTTTTAGTTTATATAAACTTTTTAAAAACTTCCTTTTATAATTAGAATAAACATAATTTGTATTAAAATAATCATTACATAATTCAATATAATTAATTTTTCATCAATTTATCTCAACATGACACTCAATGTTAAACAGCCAATTTTTAAGATTCACCAATTAAATCTAAGTAAGTTGGTTTACACGAGAAACATTATATATAATGAGTTTACATAGAAACTTTATATATTTCCTTTAAATTCAAATCTAATTTATCTTCATTTTAAATTCAATTCCAGTTTATTTTTATTTTTATTTCATGATTATTATTATATAATTTTAATCTATTAAATCAATTTTTATAAATGTAAAATCCATCTTTATATATATATATATATGATTAATCAAATAATCGAAACTATTTTATTATTAAATGTGAACGAGCATTTAGAGGTGGTGGCGAGAGCCAATGGTATTGCCATTTCTCTAAATAGTCGAGATAGCCGAGGAACGTGAAACACAGTTATTCTGGGCAGGTGTGTGGTTCTATTCTGATCAGAGATATTGTCGTCTATTGTTGGGTTGAGTAAGAAAGTGGAGCAATATCTACGTTGCAGTTATGATGGCGGGAGATGGAAAGTTTGCGCTTGGTGATTATTATCAAATTTAAATAAAATAAAATATAGTGATTAAAACTAAATTTAGTCATGTTTGATTTTTATACAAATATTAAATAAAAAATAGTTTTTACAATTAATTTTTTATTATTTAATTTAAATATGGTAAATTTGGTATGACTATATTTTGATATCCGACTGAGAAATTGTATCAGTGCTATTATATAAACGTGAAGTTATTCAAGTGCTCATGAGAATTTGAAAACACTGCCCAAGTAGTGGTAGGGTTAATCAAACGTTCAAACGAAGTAGTGGGCGCTGGAGCACGGTCATGAAAACGACATATAACAGAAAGCAGCGTATAATAGAAACGAATTTCGAAAATTCCAAGTAGTGGGCGATGTAAGAGGTATGATTTTTCTGACAAGAAAGCAGCGTATAACACTCTGGTAATGCCACGTATTATGGAAACCATGAAAACTTGGAGTTATTAAAAATTCAAACGGTTGCTGAAAATACATATATCTGGTGGACCGTTCAAGTTGAGGCAAGGGCGGTAAGATCTTGAAAATACATATATCTCGTGGACCGTTTAGTAGTTCATTTTGCATCATTTTCATACTCCTCCATCTATCTGCAATCCCTGTGTGCTTGGCTGTGTGGTTTTAGTCCGAGTCAGTAAGTCTGGGGTTCGAGTATGGTATGAGTCGGTCTGTGTGTGTCTGTCAGTTAGTCAGGTCTGGGTGGTCAGTCAGGTATGGGTGGATAGAGGAGGAGGGTTTGCAATTTTTGGATCGTCTTTCAATATGGTATGTATCATATCGATCCAATTTTTATTTATGTTCTGTGTCTGTAATTCTATTTCATTTCACTGTATTTTCTTATTTATGTTCTGTCTCTGTAATTCTATTTCATTTCCCTGTATTTTCTTTGATTGTAATATTTCATTGCCTTGTATTTTGGTTGATTGTAAATTATTCAGTTACCGGTAGCTAATGTTGCTAAGATATGTTTCAATGATACAGGTCATTGAGGTTGGCTAAAGAAATGGCTGATGAAAAGAAATCATCACTCGGAATTCCAGGTATGGTCATGTAACTCTTCTTTCAAAAAATTAAAACATTGCTTGTTGACCATTTTTATAGGATTTTAAGCTTTTCCCCTCCGATTTTTATTAGATTTAAGTTTTTCATATCGGTCCCTATGTAGACTTGTCTTTTTCTCTGGTTTAACTTGTTGGCTTTAATCTCTTGTCCCTGCATACCTTTAATTTAGTTGCCTCACTCTTGGCCTTAGCAATTCTCTTTTTCTTTTCTGCAATCCTAGCACGCTTCCTTGGAGAGTCAATATCTAGAATGGCGAGCTCTAAAGCTCACTTCGGTATCTGCCTGTAATAGCTATTTCTTAGGTAGACTCCGATGCCAATTTCTCTACCTCGCATATGGGTGATATCGTCCATTGGTACTACCCCTACGCTCCCCTGCCACTCCTGTAAGCACCACCACTGCCGTAAGCACCACCTCACCACCAACAGGAAGTTAAAAATACTTTTGATGTTATTATTCCCATGAACCTTTCTTCCCATCTACTTGAAAAAGTCGTTCACACTGTTATTATTCCCATGAACCTTTCAGGTAAATATCTAATGACTATGGTTAAGAATTCCAGAGTGGAGCCTTCAAGATATCCTATAAGATTCCAAAGGATAGGTTGACTTTCGTTGTTTAGAAAATATATAGTAGGCATTCTTATTTGGATTGGTAACTGTCCTGAAGCCTAACATAAAATAGCATGGTAAATGGAATAATATACGGGCTTTATTTGTTATAATTTATTTTTTTACCTTAAACTAAAAATTCACTATCCAGTTCAGACTATAGTGGGATAGTGGAATTAAGGAAGCATAACAGTGTTTCGTTTAGTTTAATGTAATCCGTCTAGAATTATTTTCAATTTTTTTTTAGATATAGTTTCTATTTTCAATATATAATTGAAATTATTTTGATATTTTCTTTCTTGATCTCTTATTTTGTTTAATATAATCCATAGAAAAAATTCTTCAATTTTTAAGTATAATTTCAACTCTTACTATATACTTGAAGAGACTCTTAAAATTGCTCATTATTTCCATGCCACTGCCAACTTTCGTCAACTTTTTAACTTTCTAATCGTTTATTATTTCCATGCTGTAATTTCTTATTATTTTTTGGTTTCTCTTTCAGAATAAGTAGCTCCCCATTTTGAGGCCATATCTTTCTTTTTGTCGTTGTAATTTCTTATAATTTTCTGGTTTTTGTTTTACTTATATCTTTCTTTTTGACGTTGTAATTTCTTATTACTTTCTGCTTTCTGTTTTGCTCCCCATTTTGAGGCCATATCTTTCTTTTTGATGTTGTGATTTCTTATATTTCTACTTCACTACCGTTTCTCCCCATTTCTCTAACCTAGATGTTGCGAGGCCATATCTTTCTTTATTTTTGACCTTGTACTTTCTTATTATTTTCTCGTTTATGCTTAGAATGATGTTCCCCATATCTTTCTTTTTGATGTTCTCATTTCTTATTGTTTTCTGGCTTTTACCTCAAAATGATTTCTCCCCATTTTTGAGAAGCCTTTATGTTCCCAAAGATAATTGGAAATTAGTGAGAGTTCCATAGATTTATTGGTGCGTGCACTCTACATAGGTAGCTTGAGCATCTGTATAGATCTCTAATTAGTAATATAATTTAAATTATTTAGTAAAACATTTACTATTTTGACATGTTTTCCTCACCACTTTCAAACTTCAATGCAAATAAATTTTACACTTCATTTCAAAGCATTAACTTCTTTTTATCCAGATACTTGTTGTAGTACACCTCTTGTCAATCACTTTAGCTTCACCCTCTACACTAAACTTGTCTCTCTTCAATTTGTAGATTTCTACTTGTCGATTTACTCTAATGGAACTATTTAATTATGTTTTTAAACTTCCCTTTAGTCAAACCACTTTCAAATGGTTCAACCAATGGTCTTCCATTTTCGTTTAAATTTGAATTGCTATTATATTAAATTGGAAAATTAAATTATACTTCTACCTCTTTGCATAATAATATTATATTAATACTTTTTCCTTAATTTATTATACATTTATCATCATATATCTATATATATTTAATATATTTTCTTTATGAATTGTGAATTTAATTATATTACAAGTTGTTATGAAGGGCTTTTATACTAACAATATTATTTCAATGTTGTATGTTGCAGAAAATTTATCAATACCAAGTTGCTCGTGATAGGAAGACATTATCTATTTTTATGTTTTGTAATGTTGTAATTAGAACAATGTATATATTTTTTTGTTTAGATGGGCCCATCAAAGAATGTACATGAACACAAAATTCATTAATAAAAGGAGTAGGCTTTATTTTTTGTGGAGGGGAATTCAACCCCTCCAAAAGGCTCTTAGGAGGGTTAAATTGTAACCCTCCTTTGAGTTGTGTTCCTCGTGCTCCTTCATGATCTTTAGTTTATAGTAATTCCAATATGCAAAAACTCAAATGTATTCTTTTATTTTAATAAAAATTTATAAACATGTTTTAAACATATGACCAACATACACACAAATGGAAAAATTAGTCTTATTCACATAAATTGTTTAACATTTTTTCAAGATTTTAAACATCTACCCCACATACACAAAATAAAAAATCACTTTTATTCCCATAAATAATATAACAATTATAAGTGCAAAATTAGCCTTATTCACATAAATTATTTAACATTTTTTCAAGATTTTAAACATCTTCTCCACATACACACAAAAGAGAAAATCACTCTTATTCACAAAAATAATATAACAATTGTAACCTATATATTTTTTAATTTCTAATTTTTAATTTTTATCTTTTGAATTTTTAAGTTTTGATTTTGATTTTATTTATTTATTTATTTTTATTTTTTGAATTTTTTAAGTTTTTGTTTTGATTTTGATATTTTTTTGTTTTTTTAATTATATATTTTTATTATAAGTATGGTTTTAGGATATTTATATTATATTTTTTTCCTCCTTTTATACATATAATTTAATATTTACATTAATATTTCTATAAATTTAAATTAAATATGAATATATTATTTAGAGTGTGTGTAAATATTTAAATGTTTTTATTATATAATTTAATACTTACATTAATATTTCCATAAATTTAAATTAAATATAAATATATTATTTAGAGTGTTTGTAAATATTTAAATGTTTTTATTATTTATTTGTATCTAAATATTTGCCTATTGTTTTTATTATTTTTATATGATAAATATATTATTGAATATTTTTAATATATAATGTATGTTTTAGATTCTTTATTTTGTATGCATATTAATGTGTATTATTTTGAGAATGGAAATAGGTGTTTTTATTAGTTGTAATTTTTTATAGTTAGAATTTATTTGTTGAAGTTTTTATTTTGGAATGTATCAATGAACAGGATATCTACTTCTATATTGTGTGAATGTATTATTGAGAGAGCTTGCACTATTTATATGTGACTTTTTGGAGTGTTTATTCTTCTTTGTTTATGAATGTCTCATTTTGCATGCTTTTGAGTATTCTTTCATTGTTTATTTGTATGTATATGAGTGTTCCTTGAGTGTTAGAGTGGTGGTTTCATTGTTTGTGTGCATATAAATGTAATTTTTAAAATAGTTGCTTGTATTATTTTGATTGCTTTTCAAGATTCCTTCATTATTTGGTTGTCTATTTTTTGAGTATTCTTGTGTATGGATATTGTTTCTTGGTATGTTCATGAATGTATTATTTGTTGTTTTTGAATATCTATTATTTACTTGTATTTTGGATGTGTATGAATGTATTTTTTGCTACATTTGTATGTGCCTTGTTTACTTGTATTATTTGTATGTATATGAATGTATTCTTTATTTGTGTATGCACCTATTCTTTGCTACATTTGTATGTGTCTTATTTACTTGTATTATTTGTATGTGTATGAATCTAGCCTTTGTTACATTTGTATGTGTCTTGTTTTCTTGTATTCTTTGTATGTGTATGAATGTATTATTTGTGTGTGTATGCAGTTATTCTTTGCAACATTTATGTGTGTCTTATTTACTTGTATTCTTTGTATGTGTAGGAATGTATTCATTTATGTGTGTCTTATTTACTTGTATTCTTTGTATGTGTAGGAATGTATTCTTTAGGCATGTATGAATTTATTCTTTGTTACAGTTGTAGGTGTCTTGTTTATTTGTATTCTTTGTATGTTTATGAATGTATTTTTTATGTGTGTGTGCACCTATTCTTTACTACATTTGTATGTGTCCTGTTTACTTTTATTCTTTGAATATGTATGAATGTATTCTTTAGGTGTGTATGAATTTATTCTTTGTTACATTTGTATGTGTCTTGTTTACTTGTATTCCCTTTATGTGTATGAATGTATTCTATATGTGTTATGTGTATGAATGTATTCTATATGTGTTATGTGTATGAATGTATTCTATATGTGTGTATGCACATATTTTTTGCTATATTTGTATGCACTTCTTGTTTAATTGTATTCTTTATATGTGCATGAAAGTATTCTTTGTGTGTATGAATCAATTCTTTGATACTTATTGTATTCTTTGTATGTGCATGAAAGTATTGTTTGTGTGTATTAATAGATTCTTTGATACTTTTGTATGTGTTATGTTTAATTGTTTTCTTTGTATGTGTATGAATGTATTTTTCATGTGTTTGAATTTTCTTTTTAATACTGGTATATGTATTATATATTTGTAGATAATTTTTAAACTATTTATTTATGTGATTATAAATATAATAGCATTATTTCTATGTATAAATATTAGATTATTAATATATAATATATTGGTTTAATTATTTATGAAATGTTGTTATTATTAATATTATTTTGGGTTTTTTACTTTAATTTTTTATTTTTTATTTTTTTTTAATTTTTTTTTATGTTTTTTATTTATTTTATTTATTTTTATTATTTTTTCTATTTTATTTTTTTCTAAAAAAATTTCTATATTAATAATATTAATTTATCATTTTCAAATTAAAATATTCTACACATTAAAGTAACATTAAAAAATACATAATATTAGCCTACACATAATATTTACAATAGCATCAATTTGTAATAAGACATTAATTAAAAATTTAATACTAAAATAGATCCAATAAATAAATTTAATTAAATTTTATTTTAAAAAGTTCAATTAATTTTAATAATAATTTTTCCTCTCATAATACTATAATTTAATAATATAGGGAAAAAAATTAATCTAAAATTTGGTTAATGATAATCATTGTTTTAAATATAATAAAGAAAACAAATACTTACTAATTTTAATATCTTACAAATTAGCTTAATTATAAAATAAATGTCATTATCAACATCATAATATTTATACTCAATATTAATCACATGCAAAAAAATAATAATGTTAATTCTAAAGTTCATAATAAGTGTTATGTGTAAACATGTCACCTTGTGAGTCAATGTGTAATGTTTGTGGATTGTGTATGTTTGTGTGCACGCTATGTTTTTTGTGGATTGTGTATGTTTGTGTGCACCCTATGTTTGTTGTGTGCATGCATGTGAGTGAGTGTGCCTCATTGGTAATGGATTGTGTGGGTGCGCATCAGTGGTTAGTCCCATGCCAATGATGGACCATTTTTGGGGTCATATAAGCTCTCGCCTTCACGTGGTTGACCCTGTTAGTAGATATTTTACATCTCCAAGCTAAGAGGAGCTTTCTATACTGTTTTTTAATTTATTTAAAGAAAATAACTTCAAAGAGTTAAAATAGTTTTTTAATAATATTATTATCTTAAAAACATATAAATATACCAAATTAATAAAATCGTAACACAATTATATATATATATATATATATCAACTATATTAAGTATAAAACTAAACTAATATAATTGTTAATTATTATTAACATGTTTTATTATAAAAAAATATTTAGAAACAAAAACATATCTTATTATGTTTATCATTCACAATTTAATTATTAAATCATAATAATAAAACAACATAAATTTGAAGATTTAATATTATAAGATTTATTAAAATTTCCTATAAATATAAAATATAATAAGAAAATATCTTAAATTAAATTAAAAACTACTTTTTTGAATATATATATATATATATATATATATATATATTAAATTGAATATATATATATATATATATATATATATATATATATATATATATATATATATATATATATATTCAATTCAATACGTACCTATATATAGATGGTAGAGATGTTGTAAAATACACCTAAATAAATAAAAAAAAAATGAAAGTGAAAATAACAAAATAAAAATAAAATTATGGTATTGAGAATAAATTCATGTGGAATATAGATATTGTTTGAAGGGTGAAATTAAATCAGCTTAGATTCATTTTAATTCTGGAGCTACAACACATTGAGAAAGAGTAAATCTCTTTTCACTTTAGAAGAGGTTTTCATGTCAAGAGAGCTGTAAAAATAACAAAATAAAAATAAACTTATAAACATAAAACAATAACAAAATAAAAATAAAGTTATAAAAATAAAATAATAATAATAATATGGTATTGAGAACCAATTCAGTTGGAATATAGCATATTAAAGGGTGAAATTAAAGTAGCATAAATCCTTCTTAACTCTAGAACTACAAAGCATCCTCTAGTCCCTCAAAGTGGTTCTTCGAAAATATTATGGCAGTAGTCAAGTTATGGATCATCCCAAATTGCAAAGATATCAAACTACTTTTCACTCTAAAAGAGATTTCTATCTCAAGGGATTTGATCCGTGTGGGTTATATTTATACAGAGATACAGAGTGATGTAACATACTGTCTAAATAAATCAAATAAAAAATAATAAATTAAATTGAATATATATATATATATATATATATATATATATATATATATATATATATATATATTCAATTCAATACCTACTCTATGATATAGATGGTAGAGATGATGTAACATAATATCTAAATAAATAAAATAAAAAATTGAATGAAAAAAATAATATAATGTAGTGTAAACATTTTAATTGATTTAAAAAAAAAAATGAAAGTGAAAATAACAAAATAAAAATAAAATTATGGTATTGAGAATAAATTCATGTGGAATATAGATATTGTTTGAAGGGTGAAATTAAATCAGCTTAGATTCATTTTAATTCTGGAACTACAACACATTTTGAAAGAGTAAATCTCTTTTCACTTTAGAAGAGGTTTTCATGTCAAGAGAGCTGTAAAAATAACAAAATAAAAATAAACTTATAAAAATAAAATAATAATAAAAACAATAACAAAATAAAAATAAACTTATAAAAATAAAATAATAATAAAAATATGGTATTGAGAAACGAATTCAGTCGGAATATAGCATATTAAAGGGTGAAATTAAAGTAGCATAAATCCTTCTTAACTCTAGAACTAGAAAGCATCCGAAGATATCAAATCACTTTTCACTCAAAAAGAGATTTCTATCTCAAGGGATTTGATCCATCTAGAACTTGGTAGATGAGTGTTAAGATAAAATCCAGGTTGGTTATATATATATATATATATATATATATATATGGTAGAGATGATGTAACATAATGTCTAAATAAATCAAATAAAAAAATAATAAATCGAATCTCTTTTCACTCTAAAAGAGGGTTCTATTTCAAGAGATTTGATTCATCTCCTAAATCCATCTTAACTGTAGAAATACAAAGAATCCAAAGAGATCAAATCACTTTTCACTCTAAAAGAGATTTCCATTTCAAGGGATTTGGATCTCTAAAAGAGATTTCCATCTCAAGGGATTTGATCCATCTAGACCTTGGTAGATCAGTAGTGTTAAGATGAAATCTAGGTTGGTTATATATATATATATATATAATCAAACAAGTATGGTAGAGATGATGTAACATAATGTCTAAATCTATAAAGTAAATAAATAATAAATAAAATCTCTTTTCACTCTAAAGAGGTTTCTATTTCAAGAGATTTGATTTCTTTTTCAGTATTTAGTAGATCGAATATTAAGATGAAATCTAAATTGATTATATTAATTTCCTAATTATCTATTTTATCACATTTTACAATTATGAAATACATTAATATAATTTTAATAAATTTATAAAGTATATAATTAATAAAAAATATAAATATATACCACTCATTATTATTGTAAACTATATTTAAAAAAAAATATTAACAAAATATTATTATATTTATAAAAACACATTTAATTATTAAAACATAATCAAAATAACATACAACGAAATTAAAAAATATATAATAATTTTTAACTTAAATTTCAAATATATTTAAATGAATATTTAAAAATTATATATTAAATATTTAAAAAACTATTTTAAATCTATTTGAAAACAAATTTAAATAATAATAATCATATGCTATTTTATTTAAAACATATTATTATAAAATTAACTTTAACATTAAAACATTTGAAAATAAAATGTTTTATTTATATATGAATAATGGTCTTATAAAATTATAATGGAATAAAATTATAGTAAAATAAGTAATAAAATATTGTTTTATTAAAATTTAAAATGTATATGGTTGATTCAGTAAGTGTGGTTTATCCTTAGGACAGAAATGAAAATTAGTGAAATATCAACCATAAATATTTGATGTGAGTAATTCACAAATGTCAAAACAAAATTGCTCCTTGCAAAAAGTCTCAACTGTGAAACTACATAAAATGGAATATATATATATATATATATATCAGCTGATATATTAGATCACAAAAATGTTACATATGGTTACAAAAAGGGGCTTGCCATTTTCAGAGGGAAAGAGAAATATAAGCCCTGTAGCCGATCACTGTTCAGACAAGCGACATACTGCGTATCAGCTAGCCCAAACTTAGCCAGAGTAAAAAATAATTTAAAACAGAAAACGGCCAACCACACAGGGTTTCCAGACAGTGAGAGAGAAACTACTGTCAAAGAAGGCCATTTAAAGGTCCCCTAAAGCTTACAGACATCCGACATAGCAAAGGAGAAAAACATAGGATAAGCAGGAAACAAAAATAAGGGACCACCCACCAGGAATCCTATTGGTCGATTTTGGCGATGCTTGGGGTACCAACAATGCTTGGACCAGCTTCATCATCTCCCTTGGGAACATTGTGTGGCCTGTGGCATTTGATGATGGTTGTTTTGGAATCGTCTTCAGGGATTTCAATAGAGACATTTAACACGTGGTGCATGTATAGCTCGAAGAGCCGAATGAACCCTCCCAGGTGTTTAGTATGCATTTTAAGATATTCTGTGAGGGAGTTGATGGAAATATCGAGCTTTTCCAGTCACACTGAATTCTTTGTAGAGGCGAGGGATTTTTCTTGGTAGGCCTCCTTGAAAGAAGCACCTTGCTTGCTCATGGCTTTGGCAAGCATCGCCTTCATCTGCCAAGCCACATACTGAGTCCTCAGGAACTGGGTGGCCCTAGTAGTTGGGGTGCCTGGGTGTGTGATCAAATCAACTACCTCGCAGATGTCTTTACAGTCCATCCCTTCACTCGCTTTGTCCACCTCCACTTGGAGCTCGTCGATAATATGTTTACTTTTTTTGGAGATAGAAGCCTCATAATCCTCTTGGGCTCTCATTAACTCTCTAGCAGCTTTGGAGCTGCGGAGAATGCGCTCGGCCATGGCAAGATTTCAGATGCAAACTATTGAATTGTGAATTCCTATATGCAAAATTGTAAACACAGGGCTAAGCTTTGAGGAATATTGTAAGGAGGTGAAATATTTCCCAAATGGATCTATATTAATAGTGAAATATGCGATGCAAGGGGCCACAATTTGAATTGATACTTCCGTCTTATTCCTGCTTCTGACAACCTAGATTCCCAGCAGCTGACTACCAACCTTCATGTTATTACTGTTGATAGCGTTCAGACTACCATGCTTATTACTTAAGATAAGAGGCCATGCATAGTCCAGATAATAAAGGGTATGCTGTCCTTTACCCTTGTTGTAGATCTTCCACCTTTTCCGATGTGATCCATAGGACAGCCGCTAGCAATTCCACCACTAGGTATTAAGGATTATGGAATAAAAATTTAGAACAAACCACATTATTCATTGATGATCAATACCCTGTAAGCCATCCTCCTCCCTTGACATGCCTGCGAGGTCTTGCCTTGAGATTTAAAGGCATTTATCCTGAAGAATTGCACATGTGACTCTCTGCCAACAGGTGTCAATGTTCTCAATCAAGTGGTCGACCGCGTAGTTGGCTAGACTATCTGCCATTGAATTAGCACTGTGCCTAATTGCGTGAAGAACTACTCAATTGAGAGTGAATATATGTTTGGCGATGAGCGCGGTGACCACGACGAGGTGCTAATGCTTAGTAAATTTCTCAGAATGCGTACCATTTTGCATTTTCCTCGCTGCATTAATGGCTAGGAGCGAGTCCCCTTCCACGATATTTGCCCCACTACCCAGGAAAATTAGGATTTGCAGGATCCACTCCAGAGCTGCAAATTCTACCTCGTTTTTAGTGGCTTCCCCAAGAGAATTGCTGTAGATATGAAGAATTTCCCCTTTATCATTGCGTATGACACCTCCAAAGCTGTCCAGGCCAGGGTTACCCCAAGAGCCTCCATCAAAGTTTACTTTGTGGAACCCCGGGATAGAAAGTTGCCAGGGTAGCAGAGATGGAGCGGGCAGAGGTCTTTGCGCAGGAGAATTGAGGCTAGTTGCATCACTCATGCCAAACAACTGTAGAATTCGCCTGTCATTAGTGGAAATCCTGTTTGCCTATTTTTATTTACTATCAGTAAGAGTTGTTTCTCACATGTTTTGCATAATGTTTGTTTTAATGTTGTCTAACTTCCTGAATTCCTTCTAAAAAATTCTTCTATTTCTTTCTTTCCATGTGGACCAGACTATAAATTCGAGGCTTAGTCTCCATAGGATGTTTACAATGTCACAGTTAAAATATTTGGTTCACTAGTTGGCTATGTTGTCTTGAACGGACTCTCTATTTCTCTCTATTTTTCTGAAAATATCCTCCATCCATACCCATAAATTATTGGTCCATTTGTAATTGTTGAGGAGACGGTTCATATACTCCTCTTCTTTTTCATAGAGGGGATAATGAGATGGACCAATGAAGTCGTTTTTGCACAAGTTCTCCCAAGTTAGGATATTATGATGCATTAGGAGTCATAAGAAAGTCTTTATCTTCGTCCAGATTATGGTATCCCAAAAATTATTATGCCAAGGAAATTTCTCTTCCAAATCCCTGTGTTCTAAGTGAAGTCTGGCTTCCTTTAGTTTGAAAGTGTCTGCATCCAATTTTCCCCACCTGAGTTGATCCTCATCCTGAGAGTAATCGATCATCCTCTTATCCAGACAAGAGTTCAAGGATAATAGAAGGTTTCCCATCCCCTTTGCCTTTGGGGAAGTATTAAGGTGCCAATGTCTCCATTGCTGGTCCACATTACTATCCATCCAGTATTGGTTCACCCTGAATTTTCCTTGATCCTGATACCTGTGCTGTAGGGGAAGATAATCAGGACTCTCAAGCTTGGGAAGTTGTTTCCAAGCATCTTCCCAGAAGAGAGTCGTGCCGCCATTACATATTTCCCAAAAGCAGTGATTTTTTATGATGTTCCGATTAGCCTGAGCTAGGTTCCAAATGGGGGATCTAGCTAGAGATTCAGTCATTCTAATGAGATCCCGAGGGCACAAGTTATCTGCATACTTGGCTTTCCAAAACTTAGCCTAGGGTGTCTGCGGATCCTTGACCCACGTCCACCAGAGCTTGGCCCCACTGGCTTTGTTCACTATGTCTGGGTCTTGGAGCCCCAGACCATCAAGGATCTTGGGTTTATAGAGATTTTCCCATGCCACTAGCGCCCATTTCTTTTTGTCAGCTTTTACAGACCAAAGGAAGGTTCTTTGAAAGTTTCTAATTTTTTGGAGAACACATTTGGTGAGTGTCAGAAGGATGGAGAGCATATATTGAGGAATAGTTTGTAGAATGGCCTTAGTCATGATAAGCCAGCCAGCGATGTTAAGGACCCTACTAGTCCAATAATTGCTCCGTTCTTCGATGTTGGATATCAACTTCTCCCAGTAGAGCTTTTTCTAGGGTTTATCAGTGAGAGGGATCCCGAGATACTTAGAGGGAAGGCTCTGCCTTCTAAACCCAAGGATGGCCGTGAGATTTTTCTGGATTGCTAGGTGAGTATTGAAAAAGAAGATGGAGGATTTATTCAAATTAAGGTCCATGCCTGTCCCTTGACTGAAGAGATCTAGGATAGCTTTGGATCCTTGGGCTTCCCGAACCATTGGAGTTCCATGAAGCATGGTATCGTCCACAAATTTTTGATGAGTAGTGGTTGGGATTTGTGGCAGGGGTTGGAGGTCCTTGATATTGTTTGTTTCCTTTTCAGTTTTAATGATGCGACTCAGGCCTTCCATCAAAATGACAAAAAGAAAAGGGGAGATGGGATCCCCTTGGCGAATGTCTCTAGAGGGGGCAAAAGGGAAGGTGGGAGCACCATTGACCAAAATAGAAAAGCTGGGGGATTTGACTATGGCTAGAATCCATTGGATCCAATGTTGTGAAAACCCGAAGGCTTCCACAATGGCCTCTAGATACTTCCAACTGACCTTGTCATAGGCTTTTGAGAGATCTAGCTGAATGATCATACCTAATTTTTCTAGGATTGAATAGTATGAACCATTTCCTATGCTATTAAGACATTATCCATGATCTGTGTGCCTTCCACATAGCCATATTGCTCCTTTGAGATAATTAATGGGAGAATTGGCTTCAGTCTGTTGGCCATTACTTTGGAGATGATCTTATAGAGAACATTTCACAGAGCAATCTATCGAAATTTCGAAGGGGTGCAAGCTAGTTCCTCCTTGGGAATAAGGGCGATTAAGGTGGAATTGAGGGATTTGAGGACGAAGGAAGATTTTTAGGAATCTTCCACCACCTCCCACACCTCTAGCCACACAATTTCCCAGCATGCTTTGAAAATATCAATAGTAAATCCATCTGGCCCTGGTGCCTTGCCATTAGGCATCTCCTTCACTACTTCTTCCACCTCCTCCATGGTGACAGGGAGGTCTAAGGATTTATTATGGTCCGCAGTAATAAGCCTTGGGATGGAATTCATGACTTCCCTGATAACCTCTTCCATGTCAATGTCTGGTTCTGTTGCTATATGGCTAAATTGGTCAGTGAGGATGGAGGAAATATCCTTATGAGAGTGGAAGGGATTACCTTGCTCATCCTTCAATCGGGTGATTTTGTTGGTGCACCTATAGTATATAGCCAAATGATGGAAGAACTTGGTGCTTTTCCCCCTCTTTGAGCCATTGTATGTGGGACTTTTTCCTCCATAATATTTCCTCTTGCTGACATCTATCATTCCATTTTTGCATGAGGATACACTCAGTGCTAATAGAATCTTGGGTGATGTTCCCTTTGAGCTAGTCTGTATGGATCTGTGCCATATGTTCCTCCAAGGCCTATTAATCTTTGAAAATATTCCTAAATACCTCTTGATTCCAAGATCAAGGTCAAGCCTTGAGGTGCTTTAATTTGGATTACAGCGGGTACATTTTGGTACCTTTTCTTTCTAGCGGCTCGTGCCACCAATATTTGATTTTAGAAATGAAATCTGGATGGCCCAACCAAAATTTCTCAAACCTGAAAGGTCTATTTTTTAGAGTTCCGAGGATGGCTGCATCCAGGGTGATGGGCCAATCATCAGAACCTCCACATGGAATAATGTCTGATTCCATAGTGACCCCCTCAAGGAGGATGGCTGCAGCTATGAGAAAATGGTCAAGTCTATAGGCGATCTGCCTTTCGCCTCCTCTTTTGTCATTCCAGTTATATAGACCATTTTTGGTGAGGATATCAACAAGATTTGCTGCTCTGATGAAGTTATTGAATGGCTTTGCATCTTTGTTTAGAGTTCTTATCCCTCCTTTCTTTTCTGCCAACGAGGTAATCATGTTGAAATCTCCTCCATAGATGGCTTTAGCAGTGGAATGTCTAAGTTGCATCCTGGAGAGGCAATCTAGCATCAACAGTTTATCTTCTAGTATTTGGGGGCTGTAGATATTAGTGCATATGTATGTGTTGGATTCCCATATAATTTTCATTTCCAGGGAGATGTATGATCTGGAAGCCTCTACACTTATGAGATGGAGGGATTGGGGATTTCATAAGGTGTCTAGGCCCCCTTCCATACCATTCCCTTCCACTTCAGTGTATTCCATTCTTTTTCCTAAATTTCTGCCGATTCCTTTCATTTTCTGGCTAGAGCACTTGGTTTCTTGTAAAAAAGTCATGTCAGGATTTTCATTTTTGATTTTCTTCCTCAGAAGTCTTTGTTTTCTTTGGCTATTTAGCCCTCTTTCATTCCATGAAATGATCTTCATAATTAACAAGATTTAAGAGGAGAATGTGAAAGCCTCAAGGGATTTCATCTTATATGAGTTGAGTAGTATCTGACCTAGCTCATGGAGTGCTTCGTTGTTTGTTTGTCGACCTCTCTTTCTCCGGTGTCTGACATTGTGGTTTGTTTGGTGTAAACCTTGGGCCTTGATGCCCAGACCCTTTGTGGTGCCAAAGCCTCTTTTCTGCCTTTTTAGTTCTGTATCTCGCCTTGTTAAAAAGAGAAAGTTGACTCTGTCTATTTCCTCCTCTGGGATATGTTCCACTCCTGTCTGCTTCCATTTTTCTACTATGGTATTGAGATCCATGCCTTCCCTCTCTAGTATGTCACTAAGTTCCATATCCTCTATTCCTATTTCACTGGCGGTCATATCCGCATCTCCTTCTAAGTCTTTTTCCAACTCAGAACCTTGTAGGATTTCCCTTGTTGGATCAGGATTGGAATATTTGGCTACTTGTGAGGGAACATCCTGGGTTTCCTGCATTAGGTCTGGTACTTGGGGATTTTCGGTTAAAGTTGATCCTGACCCAAGAACCTCAAAGGCATTGACCGTGCCTTTAATGGAGGTGCCTGTTTTGTGTTGGTTTCTCCTATTGGCCCGTTGTCTCCCATTCGGACGGGAAAAACCTTCCTGATCCTTGCCTATGTTGTCCTTGGCCTTCTTGGTTGGCTTATTCATTGGGAATTTCGTAAATAGGTGTCCATGTTCGTGGCATTTCTGACACTGGAAGGGGATTTGCTCATAATCTGTGGCTTGAAAGAAGACTTCATCTCTAAATTCTAGCCATAGACCTTCATGTAATGCACCTGAAACATCCATTTATACACATATTCTTGCACAAGAGGTGTACCCTTTTTGCAGGGTGGCCTCTGAGGCTTGGATGAAGGTTCCCAGTTTGTTGCCTATTTGTTCCAATGTTGTGAGTCTCCAGTAATCAATGGGGAGAGAGAATAGGCGAATCCAAATAGGTACATGCATGAATGTTTCCTATTCTGGTGTGAAGTTTGGTTTCCAGGGTCTCATGTAGAGGCCTGTTGAGGCATAGAAATACAGTCCGCCATAAAAAATGTGATCCCTATCTTCCAGGTTCGCAAAGACAATAGTGAATCACCCTTTGGCCCCTAGGTGTAACCTGACATCTCCCTTAGGCTTCCATTGTTGCTTGATCTAGAGACAGAGGGATTTTTCTATAGGCCAAAATCCCATGAACTTATAGATCACCTCATGTATTGACATATGGTCTCGGTAAGATTGAATTTCACGGTTGGTGATAACAACTCGCAGACTTTCCATTGTTTTGGGCTTGCAGTGCCCCAGGTCCTCCTGTTTCTTAGTTATTGTGGCAGATCCCTCCAGATCTGGGCCGTGTTGGGGGAGGGCCTCGGTTTCCACATTTTCTTTATTTTTCCTTCTGCTCCTTGTGGTTCCTGCTCGGGGTTGGGGCTCCCGTTGTCTTTTCCTTCTAGAATCTTGATGCCATTTGTCTATTTTTTATACTGGGTTTCCTTGGTTTGCCCACCAACCTTTTTTTTCCTGCTTAGCTCATCTTTTCCTACATTTTTAGATCCAGATATCTACACGCCTTCCAATGGGGCCTTTCCCTTATCCATCATTTCTTTTTTTTATGAAGGGGCCCCATTGGCCCTCATGCGCCTCATCCGTTGGGCCAGGGCAAGCCCATGCCTCTGAAGTTCTATGAACAGGGCACTACCCTCCACCAGATTTTGTGATAGTCTTCAGATTGCAGACCGAAACCCTAGCTTGGGCGAAAAACACATTGTCTCTAAACTCAAAATGGATGGTTTCTATATATATATATAGTTTTACAGTTGAGAGGAGTAATTTTGTTTTAGATATTATTTATAAAAATATTAATATAAATAGTTAACCATTATTATTGATGTGTAATTTGATAAGCCAAACCTTTAGGCATAGAACAAAAATGGAAATTTTACATTACAACTTATTTTTCCATATACGATTATGAAACTAAATGTTAAAAAGTTAGCTTGTTTCCAAATTTATAGTTATTTCAAGAGAAAATAGGTTTATATGATAAAGATAAATAATCACAACAAATTAGTGTTTAAACTACATATCCTACATGAAGAGAAGTAGAAAACTATTCTCCATCCATTTTAAAAGGTTTAAAATAAGATTCCACATAGAAACATTGGATGGAAAAGAATACCAAGGTGGCACATGTTAAAGGTTTCAATGACATCTATAACGATGCAAAATATTCTTGTAACACACTCGAACACCTAATGTCATATTAGAGTTGTGGAATGTAATTAGACTTCTCCTTCAAGGTTTATTACAAATATGGGCTCAAAGTCTTATTACCCTCATAATCTTAAATCGCATTTATAATACCAATATCATCTTTGGATAATTGAGAACTTTCCCACGATATAAATTTCATCTCAATTTAAGTTCCTAACACAAAGGCTCTAAAATTTTACCCTTTTGTACAACCACTTGGAAAATCCTGGCCATGTAGCTCCCTCGTATGGGTCCAAGTTTGTTGGCTTCCTGCTATACTTGATCATTTCCATATTGGTGATTTCGCAAGTTTTTCATTCTCCAAACCCTGAGCGTTCTGATATGTCGATGCATTGATGAATCAACCTAGTGGTATGTTAATATGCACAAAACATTCTACTACACTAATATAGTGTTAAATCCATCATATTTGTTTATATCATTACTCTAAAATGGCTTATCAAAGATTAAAAAAAAATTATAACTCAACTAAACACAACTCAATTAAAAAAATAGGCGTGAGATCAACTCAACTAAACACCTCTCAAATTTTTGACATGTGGCATGTTTGACATGTATATCAGGTGATCAAGGTAACAATGATTTCCAAGATACAGTATTCCCGAAATTTTTCTATGTTGATATGTTTATATGATAGCTTGGAATGCCACATCAATCATGGATGACTAATCACCATATAACACAATGGATAAGATGACATGTCTTCTTCCACCTGGAACTCTTGATGTCTACCACATGTCACTCATATTTGAAAACTTGGCATGCCAAAAAGACCAAATCTAAGTGACACATGTCACACACATGGAATCACCATGTAATTAAATTGTGAAATCACCCCCGAGTTATCCTAGTACTTGATATTATGGTTAGTCTCATGTTTCTAGGTTCTAAATTTTTAGTGTCATCTCTTCATGCCTCTTGTTAATAGATCAAATTCTTCCAACTGACAATTGTTTCTTGGGGCCATGCCAAACAAGGATTTTTCATACTGATTCACTGTCATTCCTCGAGGGCTTGATATGTTAATATTTTTTATTTCTTGTTATAACCATCTCTTGCCCCCTCTCTCATAAACTAGGGCTAAGGATGGTGCTAGCCAAACCCCAAATTTCAAATACTCCACCATATCAATGAGGAATACCATCCTAAATTTTCCAAAGAGTTTCATTCTAAATTGTTTCATCCCAAATCTCTCGTAATAACTTGAGTTACATGGGTCAAACCACAGAATTTCCTTTTTGGCCAAAACCAAGGCTTAAACCCAAGATCCCTTAGCCACTTAAGTTCTTCCTTAGGATTTCCTTTAGCTTAATATTTCTTTGGTGAAATATTCCAAACTAAACATTATATTTTATTTCCTTTTGAATCTGTCCTTCCTCATTAGGGATTCTACTCTTTCTTTAGGGTGTGATCATTAATAAAACCTTATAATCATCACATAAAGTTGAAGGATCCTTTGGCATATTCAGGGAATCCTAACATTTTTTATTCCAAATCATAGGGAACAATGATTTAACCAAAATCTTAATAATAACTAGGACCACCAACCTATCAACCCTTCCCATTTGGAAACACACCATACATCACAAAAAGTCATAAATGATTACAAGTAGGCATGTAAAAGTAGCACAATAAAGAACATCCAAGGATAACCTATGAATTTATGAATTGAAAACACATAATTATCTCATTTAACATAGATGAGAGGATTCGATTTCCCACAACATTCATATTCATAAAGGAATGTATTTGAACATTTAGGTCAATTATGTTAACTTCTCAACACATTGATCATGAATTTTGAATATTCATTAAAACCATACAAATATCAACCTACCATTGTACACATGCATGTTGATTCCTAAATAATATTTAAATGTGAAGTATTGAGAAAAAAATGCAATTAATTTATATGAAAGGAATATACTTATCTATTCCTCTTAAAATTGTTGGAAACTGAATAAGGGATGACCACTCTCCACCAAATCCTAAGATAATATACACTAATATTTCTTACAAGTATCCACTCCCCAAACCATATCGAATTTCTATTATATGCTTCACTTAGTGATTAGAAATAAATATTTTAATTCAATGTATAGAGTATGAAGGAAAAATTCCTTCATTTTCTAGGAAACAGGGAAGCCACCATCCAATATTTTTTTTTGGGTTGTGGAGAGTGTCAACATGGCCGCAGAAGGGCCTTGTCAGAGTCCCCTTCTCGAGCTAAAGAGTCAACAAAGAATTTGTTGTAAGGTGCATAGCTCATGCGTGGGTAGTTCATTACCTCCTCTCCTCATTCCTCCCATAACTTCTTATTAGTTGGTAGTTCATCTAGAACATCTTGGGTCGTGAACATTATTTTTTTTTAAAATTTTGGTAGGACTGCATCTTCATCAACATGTCCAAATACATCACCCCGATCGGGGAAGGGAATTGAACCGATGATGAGTGTCGTAACAACCCGCCTCATAATCGTTTAACCAAAACCCTACAGACCATCATGGACATTAATTTTAACAAATAGAGGAAACATCACAATCCCTCGTATAAGATTTATAATCAATATATTCTTGTCCTCGTCTCCAACTTTAGAAATTTGTAATTATATTCACAAAATATTTGCATGAAATAGTTGAGCAATCCATCTATATTGGCTCTCCAATATTTTCATCTTTCATTTACATTAAAAAAATTTGGAATTAGAAAAAATAATGTTACATTCCCATCCCACTTAAATAAAAACCATCCTCAGTGTCCTATTATCCGTAGAACCAAACTTATACATAAAACCAAAATGGGTATGCCTTCTATGGCAACCTCTAGTTTCCATTTTGCTTCACATGGTCCAAAGTGATTCCATTGCACCTTAACTTACATGGAGCATGGTCATCCTATTTGTTGAGTATCCATTGTGGTTTTGGATATAATTCACCCTTAGATTCTATCTGTATCAAAGTCCAATCAATAATATGGTTAACATCATGTATATATATTTGAAGTAAAGATATATAAGACACATCATCTTCCTTCATTGTGGGAGGAATGATGAGTTTGTATGCTACTAGACCCACTCTCTTCAAGATCTGAAATGGTTCATAATATCTTGGTGTTAACTTGGTGCAAAATCCCACTCTTAAATAAATTTTATTTTCGCTAATTCGGAGATACACATGATCTCCTATTCAAATTCCTTATGTGATTTTTTTGGTCTACATAACTCATATTTTTTTCTTGTGCGACCTTCAATATTTTCCTTATGCTAGAAACTTCCTAGTCCATTTTATTTAACATATATAGCCTAAGTGTGACTCTATCTACTATATTACCCTAGTTGATTGGGATAATGCACTTCCTACCATATTGAGCTTCGAAAGGGCTCATCTTTAATAGTTCTTGATAACTAGTATTATTAGAAAAATCTAGCAAAGGAATAAAATGTTCCCAGCTGTTAGGTTGATGCATAACATACATATTGAGTACGTTTTCTAATATTTTTTTTTCTATATGTCTGAGGGTGTTATATTGTGTTGAATTTTGATAGGGTTTCAAATCTTGTAAATAAAACTTCCAAAATTTGAGGTAAACTTGGCATACCCATTATATAGGTTCTTGTTGGGTGTGTCATACAATATGAAAATATTCTTCATAAAAATATGTGAAATATAAATTTCCTTATAGGAAGACGTTACAAGTGAGTTGTCCTGCTTATATTATCCACTACAACCATGATCACAATGTCGCTTGGTGGTTCTTGGTAATGCACTGATGAAGTCCTTTGATATCACTTCCCACTTCCATTCTAGAATTTTTATTGGATTCAACCATCCTATTAAATATTTGCATTCCAATTTAACTTGTTGACATTATTACTAATATTTTCAATGATCTCTTTCTTCATCCTTGTCCAACAACATGTTTTTTGGTGGCTTTTATCATCTTTTGATATCCTAGGTAACTTGCATACTGTCTTGTGTGGAACTCATCCAAGTCAGATGCACTAGGTTTGTATCACCTACATTTATATTGTAATATTTCATATATAGGTACCTGATAATTTTCTCTGATTTGACACTTGGCCTCTTGCTATGAGAATTTACTTACATGGTGAAAATTATCATCTTCCTATGTGAGCCCTTTGATTATTTCATTAATTTATATCTCATATTTAATCATGTCTTCCATGTATATCACCTGCATACTTCTACTGTGTACAGCGACCACTCGATTCTCTTCACTTTTGTGTGTTTGATCTCTAAATAAAACTTGCTAGTAATGTAACACTGCTCTATGCTTTTCAAATGAGACATTTGAACATAAACAAGCAGAGTGGACCCCAATGGATAATTATTGTGTGAATGTATTAACTAATTATTATGAAAAAAATAAATAATTATTGTGTATGCACTATGACCCGGAGAGAGTGAGATCACTTGCCAAATCCATGAGGATGGATAAGGCAACAAATCCCCAAAAATCTTTCAAAAATCCTTGAAAGAAATTTATTTCGATTTGAGGAGGAATCTAAATTTCCCCAATGAAGAGGAGTAGTTGGGAAGAGGTGAGAAAAAGCTGGAAAAGCTGAGGAAAAGCTTAAAGCAGCTTTAAAGAATAAAATGGGAAGCCTAGCCTAAAATCAGAATAAAGCTAACTCGGAAATCGGACGCGTAATTGGAAACAGTTTTCGTGGAAAGCATAGCTTAATAAGCTACTCGCAATCGCATTGAGGTTAGTCCGTTCTTGGAGGATCTCAGCTCGGGGGTGAGTTCTAGAGATAAACGAACTCTAAGGTTGGGAGGACTGGTCATAGTAGAGGTGTGCATGCATAAATTTGGAGATTTCTGTATGTATTAAACACATCCCTGTTTTATGTAATTTGATGCTATGGTTCATTATGCAATTTATGAATTGTGATGTTATGGTTCCTTATGCAAATTATGAACTGATATGTTATGGATCCTTATGCAAATTTTAGATGGATTATCAGTAACTTATGAAATGGAAAACTAGAGCTATTGATAGCAGAGACAGATGGTTGGGTTGTAGGGATGAGTACCTTGTAGTAATGAATTTAGAGATGATAGATCATTTGAACAGCAAATCTAATAACTATGTACAGGTATAGCTTGCTGTCTTTTAAAGGAGTATTTACTTGTTGTATGTATAAACAGAAAATGTTAACAAAATAGTACCCACGCACAGCGAGTCCCAACCAACTAAACCTATCATAACAAAGACTGATGGCACAGTATTCCCTGTAAACAATAACAGAAAGTGGGAAACAACAAACCTGTGATAGCAGTATGGGGTTCAATAGGTCAGCTGAGTTACAATGGAAAGAATTGTAAAACTAAGAAATTAAATTATTCTATTAAAGGTAAGTGTAAACATATGAGAATCCTAACTAAGTACGAGAATCTAACATTAGAGATTCTAAACTATCCAGTTCAATATTCTCTACCTCCATTTGATTGGAACAGGAGGATCTGTTTCCTAGTTCTCCCATGGAACAGTTGAATCTGCACCAGGGTGTCAAACATGCTGAATGTTGTAACAGTAAAATAAGGGGAGAATCCTATCTATTGTATGAAAAAAGTTTGTGTGAGGAAAGGTTGTAAGTATATGAAAATAATACCATGAACAGAGCATCTGTTCACCGTCCATATAAACTGCTGGGAAAGCAGTTGGAGCAATGGAGGTTAACGGAGTATAGATAGATGTATGCGAGGAGGCATAAATCTATACGTCGATGCTGAAACTTTAAACTTGTGGAAAATTCTATAAGGCCTGCAAACTGGAAAGTTGGAGGAAGGGCCTATTGATCGGCTAGAGTTGGTCAAAACTCTGAAAAACTGACCTGAGAAATACAACTAATATAAATAGATATATCAGTCAACTAGATATATGAAATTGAAATGAATTCAATAAGAAATCTTTTTGTTAGCTGGTACATAAAGCCGAGAATATCGAAGTGATGATATATGGGTAAGAAGCTGGGTCTGGGAGACGTGACAAATGGTATCAGAGCGAAGGTTCAAAAATTGGGCAAGATATGTGCTCACAAAGAAATGGTTAACTGTTATAAATTTTATGAATATTAAAATTATTACTTCAAGTATACAAATATCTTGGATATACTTTCAGGTATACATGTGGTTTAAATCTGGAAACCGATATCTCTCAGAAAAATAGTACACTCGGACTATATATATCCATGATGAAAAAAAAAAAATTATTAAATGGTGTATTGACGTTAGTACTACATTGAACAGAATCACCTTCCAGATTCTGTTTAGTTGTAGACACTTAGCCTCTACAGATGAGTAATTATTGTTGTGTTCCCTATAGACACCAAAGTGATATTATATGCTTATGTGTATGCTAGAGAAACATTATAGCAGTTACAGGTTGAAAATCTAAAAGAAGAAAATAAGACCATTAGAATACTACATTCAAAATTGTGCTAGGGGAAGAGTAACCCTACCTTATAGGATTTTTATAATGATTATAATTGTATCAATTTCATTTCTAAATCTACCTTCAGTCATGGTAGCAAGTATCATAGCCGAAAGATTTAAATTATAGTTAATGACCTTTATAAAAAAAAACACCATCGATTATCTGCAGAGAAAAAAAAAATATAGGAGCCTAATAGCTCTTATAACATCTTGCATGCACCTATTATTGGCACATCTATTTTTAACCTTGGAATTAACAACTATCAGGTAAGGGAGTATTTCTATTCTAGATGAGCATTATACCATTTATAAGGGTATAGATTTCATATCTAAAATATATTCTTACTTCTTGACAAACCTGTAACCTAGATAAATAATTGCTTTATAACTAAGGTGCTCTAGTCAAGCCTCATTGAAAAAAAATTATAGGTACACCTGCAAAGAAAAATAGAATTTACAACCAGGTATAGAATATATTATTTTAAACAAAACGAGTTTGTGTTGTAGCAATTATATTAAAAATGGGTTAAACCTAACCCATCGAAGGAATTATTGAACACATATATAAACATTTAACAACAAACTTATATATGTATATTAACACGGTGTCATAACAAAAGGGATTTTATACCTTAATGTTTTCTAATCAAGCGATATATATACATATATGCAATTAAATAAAGAAGTGAGTAAGCACAATAACCTAAATTAATAACTTTACAGATATATGTGCATAAAATAAATGGTACGAACGGCCAAGCCGAATCCAAACTCATTAACAGACGCGATGATAATAGAATATGGTAGAAATGAGAAGTTGGTATGTCTGTACCCTACGGCAACGCGATTTCGGGCGTGAGGCAATTATGATAAAACATCATTACTGTGTGAAATTCTAATGCCATAGTCATACAAATCTTATATTCTGGAGTTTATAGCTATTACGCCACGACCTTTTGGGTTATTCAAAAAAAAAAAAATTCCTCCAACCCTTTGGAACAAATAGTATGGCTATAGATTTCATGTATAGGCAATAAACAAATTTGGATACAAGTATATAAACGCAATTTTTTTTTTTAAATGCCAATCATATAACTGCGAATTAGATATAAGACGAAATAAACCAGATAAGTGGCGATCCAACGCCAAGATGCCATCATGAAATTTATACATAAACTCGTTCGCTAATTGAACCAAACAGGTAGCCAACCTACGTTAGCGCGGTCGGATTTTAACGCACCATTTCGTAATCGAGAGCTAACCTTGGTTTGTTGAAACCCTACTGAAAGACGGACATAGAAAATAAAATAGGAAAAGACATAGCCCATTTAACATCTTTTCAGAGAAAGGTTAGCTGTAATCATATATATGAGTTATCTATGAACAATAGGAAATTCCGAAACGAATCATGTAGGCATTCAGGCAAACAAATAAAAGAGGAAGTTAAATATGTGTGAATTTTACATATAAGGCACAAACCGAAACTTCGAGTGGTGATACACTATATATATACATACAACTAAATCAGAAAGGAAAAGCCAAAATGTGAAGGGACTTCGGCGCGTAGGTAAGGAAAATAATACAACGGTGGGAACTGTTTACGCGTAATACAACGGTGGGAACTGCTTACGCGAGGGCGTGATATGGTTAAACTCTGCCTGTACACAAGAAAACGATTTTCATGTGGGAAACTTTGAAAGGCAGAGTAGATCAAACCATAACGAATCCATGAGGGTAGAGAGATGATTTTAATACAGAAGGGTAGGTTAACGAAACAAGATAACCATTCCTTAACTCCAGGACTGAGATCCGTTCGGCTCATCTCGGATGAGGTGACGATGACCTCGAACCCATACCTGCGTGAACAAATAGGTCAAAAAAAAAAAAAAAAAAACTATTACATGGCTGTTAGTGCCTAAATCGAATTAGAAACGAGCGACACAGGATAACCCATGTAGAAAAAACTCAGCAATAATAATAGAAACAGAAACGACATGCCATCCTCAATATTGCCAAAGTTGAATAGTCCTGCTTTGGTTATTAATCGGAGCGAAATTAGAAGATTCCATAAATATAATATACTCTTTCCAATTGTCATAAATAGATAAAGGCGTGACAAATTCTGGGTATAGGAGGCGTAATGAGAACTAGGGTTCAGGCGTAACAGGTGAAGTTCCACTGCATGACAAGAAAAAAAAAAAAAGCCACACAGCAACCTCAATAACAGCTCACAAAAAACAAAACGCAATCAACCCGTCGTGCTTGGATCAAATAGGGGAAAGAATTCCTTTTTTCAGCTAAACGTCGAGCGGCTTGGAGTTAATAACACAAGCAAATAAAAAGCGCTAAAAGAACAGTAAGAATCCGGGCAATGGAGGGGTTATAATATCAACCAGAAACCCTAGGATGAAAACGTAGGAAATCTGGTTCTGCAATGAACGCAGCGACCCCACGATTTGAAAAAATCCCAAGGGGGATTTCACGAAAGTCCGTGGCACAGCCACCTCTGTACACGTCAATAGGTTAAATAATTGTTTAAGGTTTCATGGTACCGGGCCAGCAGATTGCCGGCGAAGGCCTCCATACCGAAGTGACCTTTTCATCTTCTCTATCCAGCGATTGATGAAAGGGAAAGAGCTGTGGTACGAATGTTGAGCTGCAAAGCTAGCATTCTGAAACTAGGTAGCACGCAAAACTGCATTCTGAAACCTTGATACGACGGAGGGTAGGGCGCGTGCCCCTCTCTTATCCAAAGGACGGATTTCGGATTTGTACAATCTTCAAACACACAGACACGTAGCGATATCACAACAGAAACCACCGTCCGTCACTCATAAATCTGAGATCGAAAATATTCGGCACCGGCAGGTACATGTCAGAAAAGGGTAATGAACCATGAGTTTAGAGTTTGAGCAGATCCAAACTTATTGATCTCCCTGCTGTATGTTTCGAAATCGGAAATTACGCTTCGTAACTTACCTGTACAAAGCCGATGTAAAACTGGTTAGACACGTTAAACCCTATCATGATATACCAAATCAGCGAATGCACGGTGCACTATTGGTTGACCACTGTCGTATGTATATCCGTCAAAGAAAGCTCTCAGGTATGACTTTGAACATCAGAAAATGGATACGAAGATAAAATAAGTAGAGACGCGTGGAATGAAATTATTGATTTCGATTTTGCTAATGGATGTAAGTATACGGGGCCCAAAAGTGGAATTTAATATTTCACAAAGAATATATATATTGTGGCCGGAAGGGAAAAGTGAATAGTCTACAAACTATATATATATATACCTTTTGGATATACGGATGTTTAACGCTATAGAAAAATTTGGGAGACGTAAACAGAATTTCAAATGATAAATCGGTGGGGAAAATCATTTAACGTTGACTGATACGGTGGAAACCTATTTACTCATAAAGGTTTCACATGTTCATAACGACTCCCTTAGACTATATTATAATTGATGTGCGCATTATATATCCCTTTATTACCTTAGTTGTAATTAAAGGATGGTTAAATAATTTTGTATCATGGGAGTTAAAAAGGGGTAAGGTATTCCTTTTATGTTAGGTGGATTTTAACTAAATGCATGAGTTATAAACACAGTTAAATAGTTGGTTTAGTAGTTGTGAACCATTGCATAGTAGATAATATAATGCAAATTCATTTCATTAAGTATGAATGAAGGAATGAAAGGATAAATAAAATTTTCCCAGGTGGGCTACCTAGGGTAGAATGGAAAAACCTATATGGAAAGTTTTGTTGGTGTAAATTTTATTAAATTAAATTTCCCTGAGTCTTAAATTCAAAATAGGGAAATAGTGTGAAATCATACAGCTACCAACTAAGAGAAAAGAGGATGAGATGCATTTGGACTTGGGTATGGGGGGAAAACCCATCAGATCCAAATTTATTCATGCAAGTTTGAACTAGTGGATAAAACTCATGTGTAAAGTAAGAATTGAATTACAGAGATTATTAATGAATATAGTTATTACTAATTAAATTGATTGACTAACAAAAGAAAACAATGAAAAGACGCTGGGAGTACAGCGATGAACTGAGAAAGGGTAAGCATAACCATGCGTATGATACAATTGTTTTCTTTCATTTATGAGTACTAATGAAAAGTGTAAAATTGTTTAGCCAAGTGTGTAACGGGAAAGTGTACACTCTGGAAGCAAGGAGGAAAAAAAAAAAAAAGGGGTGAAGATGAATCACCTAGAAAATCAAGAAAAGCTGAACGGGACCCAGTTGCGTGAGGAAAGAATCTCACTGAAAAACAAGAAAGGATAAGTAGTGTACTAAAAGTACACTAAACTATTATGAACCTGAACGGTTTGACTAATAACTGAATTTCTTAAGTTATTGAAATGCAGAATGTTGTTGTGGATTATAAATTGTATGTACCTGATATTACTTACATTGGTATGAATTGTGGACAGAGAAACCAGAATAAAAGATCTTCCAGACATACTTCTTGCAAAGAAGTAGGAAGAAAACCAACTGCATAAGGCATCAGTAAATAGAGTGGAAGCAGGAGAGTACTCTGCTGGAAACTAATCAAGGACGAAGAAGAAATTTTTGTCAAAGTTGAAAAATCAACATTAAAGTGTAACACCGCGGAAGGTGTTGGAAAGGGGGGGAAACTAATGGCTTATAAATTAGCCCTACCATTGCTTATTAAATTTCCTGATATGTTTCATCTCTCCTTGTTGGAAAAAAAAAAAAAAAATTAATTTTTGTACATGATGCTTCTGACATGATTGATTGGAATGTGGTCCAGGTGGAACCAGAAGAAGAATTTCCTTCCAGAGTCGCTTCAACGATGAAAGCGGTAAGAAATTGAATTGCGAAATTGAACAGTAGCTAGAGTAAAGGTGCAGTGGAGCACTTTACTGCTGAAAATCTACATGGAACAGAGAAGCTAAGATGATGGAACAACATTCATAATTATGTTCAAAATAAACTAAGTAGATAGTTTTCAACACCGAGGACGGTGTTTATTTTCAGAGGGGGAATATGTAACACCCCCAAGTTCTATGCTTTTCAAATTAGACATTTGAACATAAATCCATAGGGGAGTGGACCCCAATGGATAATTATTATGTGGATATGGTTAACTACTTATTTATGAAAAATAAATAAAATATTGTGCATGCACTATGACCAGATGAGAAAGTGAGATCAAATGCCTAATCCATGAGGTGATGGAAAAGGAAAAGACTTTCCCCAAAATCTTTCAAAAATCCTTGAAAGAAATTATTTCTAATTTAGATTTTTGAGGAAAAATCTAAATTTCCCCAATGAAGAGGAGTAGTTGAGAAGAGGTGAGAAAAAGCTGGAAAAGCTGAGGAAAAGCTTAAAGCAGCTTTAAAGAGTCCCAAAATGGGAAGCCTAGGCTAAACAAGAATAAAGCATCCTGAAATTCTGGACGCAGAATTGGAAACAAGCTTTGGGGAAAGCATAGCTTAAATAAGCTACTCCAGAACAGATTGAGGTTAGTCTGTTCTTGGAGGATCTCAGCTCGGGGGTGAGTTCTGGAGATAAACGAACTCTAAGGTTGGGAGGACTGGTCATAGTAGAGGTGTGCATGCATAAATTTGGAGATTTCTATAAGTCTGTATTAAACACATCCCTGTTTTATGTAATTTGATGCTATGGTTCATTATGCAATTTATGAATTGTGATGTTATGGTTCCTTATGCAAATTATGAACTGATATGTTATGGATCCTTATGCAAATTTTAGATGGATTAATTGTGCAGTAACTCATGCAATTGCAAACTAGAGCTATTGATAGTAGAGACAAATGGTTGGGTTATGTCACCCCCCCCGGCACTCCATTTTTTTTTTTTTTTTTTTTTTTTTTACATGTACAGATACATCACCCCGGTTGGGGAAGACAATTGAACCTGGGATGAGTGCTACACATATAACATAACTCAAATATTCTCCGCTTTATGCGCCGATAACAATTATAGTTTTTATAATGAATCATTTACAAATTCAGACTGTTATCAGGGTTTTAGATTCTTTTCAGTACTTATATACAGCCATGGAATACAAGAATTTACATGAGAATTTTTGGGCTTGACCTCCCCTCTTCTCAGTCCATATAGTAGATTTGTATATCTATAGATATTACTTTGTATTTCTCAGTTTTTCTGTTCAGAGTTTTGTCCCACTCTAGATAATCACTAGGCCCTTACTCAAACTTCCCAGTTTGCAGGTTTGCAGGCCGGATATATTTTTCAACATTTTCAAATTTCAGCATCGAGGTATAGATGTATGCCTCCTCGCATACATCTATCTCTACGCAGTTAACCTCCATTGCTCCAACTACTTTCCCAGTAGTTTCTATGGACGGTAAACAGATGCTCTGTTCATAGTATTGTTACACATGCTAACAATCTTCCTTCACACAAACTTCTATCACACGATAGGTTTTTCAATAGGCTTTCCCCCCCTTATTTCTCTGTTACCACCATTCAGCATGTGTGACACTATGGTACAGATTTAACTGTTCCATGTGTAAACTAGGGAACAGATCCTCTTCTTCCACTCAAATGGAGGTAGAGAATACTGGACCGGATAGTTTAGAATCCCTAGTGTTAGATCCTCGTCCTTAGTTAGGGTTCAACTTCTGCTTCCATAGGTATACAACTACATTTAATAGAATAAGGAAATTTATAATTTTTTTCAATTCTTTCCATAGGAACATAACTGACATATTGTACCCCATACCGCTATCACAGGGTTGTGGGTCCCTACTTTCTGTTATTTATTTCAGTGAATTCTGTGCCATCAGTATTGTTATGATAGGTCTTGTGGTTTGGAAATTGCTATTCATGGTTACTGTTTTGTTAACATTTTCTGTTTGTACACACAGAAATTAAATATTTCTTTAAGAGATAGCAAGCTATACCTATACATGGTTATTAGATTTGCTGTTCAATTGATCTATCAGCTCTGATCTCATTACTACCAGATACTCATCCATAGAACCCAACCATTTGTCCTGCTATCAATAATTTTGGTTTGCAATGATATGAATTACTTAACAATTAACCAAACTAACATTTACATAATGCACCATAACATGAAAATTCATAAACTGCATAATGAATCCTAAAATCACAAGTCATACACTGCATAATGAATCCTAACAGCACGGTTTCATAAAACATGGATATGTTAAATACAGACTTACAGAAATCTCCCAATCTATGTATGCACACCTCCACTATGACCAGTCCACCCAACCTTAGAGTTCGTTTGTCTCCAGAACTCACCCCCGAGCAGAGATCCTCCAAGAACAGACTAACCTCAATCTGTTCTGGAGCAGCTTATTTAAGCTGTGCTTTCCCCAAAGCCTGTTTCCAATTCTGCGTCCAGAATTTCAGGATGCTTTATTCTTGTTTGGCCTAGGCTTCCCATTTTGGGACTCTTTAAGTCGCTTTGCTTTTCCTCGCCTTTTCCAGTTTTTCTCACCTTGATCCGGATTTATACAGGAACGCAACAGAATAAACATATAACCATAAATATAGAGATGCAATGGAAATAACACTTCATTTCATTAATATCAAAGAACTGAAATTTGCTTACAGACAGAATGGAAATAAAACTAGCTAGGGCGCTGGTAGCTATCTCTGAGAAGAGATGTGGCGGCTACAGGCCTCCGAACTGCTTTACAATGAGGCACGAGGGCCTATTTATTATTGAGAAACAATGGAGAACCCTAAACATCCAAAAAACCTAACCCTAGGAGATGAAGCGCCAAAACTATGGGCCCCGTTTGGGTAAATTGGTGTTTCAACTTCCCAGGGACGTAACTTTGGCATACTATCTCCGTTTGACGCATATGATACATCATTAGATAGCTCTATCCGAGGACTACAGCTGTCGGGACGAATTTTATCAGAAAATTCACGTTTCTGACGAATTTTATCAGAAAATTCGCGTGGCGCTTTCATACCCAAAAACGTCGTTAGCTCCCAAAACGGCTCCGGAAGTTCAGACCCGGCAAAAACTTTAAAAAAATAGTTATGCCGAAACCGAAAACTGAAAGAGAAAATGGTGGGGCCAAGTGGAATAGGTGGGTGGCCACCAATATCCACCGATCACACCTCTCTTCCCAACTACTCCTCTTCATTGGGGAAATTTAGATTTTTCCTCAAAAATCTAAATTAGAAATAATTTCTTTCAAGGATTTTTGAAAGATTTGGGGAAAGTCTTTTTTCCTTTTCCATCACCTCATGGATTAGGCATGTGATCTCACTTTCTCATCTGGTCATGGTGC
>JAXQQM020079364.1:0-15388 GCA_034641835.2 Pinus albicaulis
GAGATTTGTCTTTGGTACTTGGAGTTATAGTTTTCTTCTTCGGAACAGATTGAATAGGTTCCGATGTAGATTTGCTTCTTGTACTTACAGGCATAGCTTCTTGTTCCATTTCACTATCCGATTTAGGGAGAATGAAATCCCACATTCCATATAATTCAACAATTTCTTCTCTTTCTTCTTATTCATATGATACCGGAGGAGTATCTTCTTCTTCTTCCTCTTCTAATTATGCATTCGCGATTGAATTGGGAGGTTTAGATTCAGCTTGATTTCTCTTGAAATTTATGAATGGTCTCTTGGTAGAAGTCTCAGCTACTTGCTTTTTAATCTCAACCATCTCATTAGACTTGGTTTTGAGAACTTTCTGTAAGCCTTCCATGTCATATGGATCTTTGGGTGTCTTCTTTTTTGAATCATCCTTAAAGCTAACTTTCTTGGATTTTATTTATTCAATGGCATTTTTCTTATCCAAAGTAATAATCCTTTTTTCCACTGCAATCGCTTCTTTCATGTTCTCAGCCAAAGTCGGTTTAACTTCTCTATCAAAAAAAAATTCTATGTTTGAAGGCAAAGAATTTATATACCATTCACTTCTAACCTTCTCACTAGGCTTTGAATCTGTAGAGATTTTATTCAAAATTTTGTTGAATCGAGAGTTAAAATCTTTAATGGGTTCCTTGGATTCTATCCTCAGGTTGGAAAGATCATTGATTAGGGTAGCTATGGATCTGTCATCTCCAAATTTGGTCAAGAAATGATTTGAGAAAATATCCCAACTTGTAATAGATCCTGAAGGTAATGAAAAATACCAGGATCCTACTACACCTTGCAAAGTATAGGGGAATAATCTGACTACAACATCTTCATGCTCAACTCCATTCAAATTTACAACAAGCATAAACTTATTGATTTGTTCTTCAGCTGGCATGTTTAGGTCCGGACTGAATTTTGGTAGCCATTTTTAAGCATGACCGGGTAAATCATGTAAAGGTGCAGGCATATTAATAGCTTCGGGTCTAGCCCATAGTTTTGGTGCGACTTGTGAAATCGTTGGGATAACAATGGGAGGATTTGGAGAAACAACTGGTGTTTGAGTAGTAACAGTTGAAGGACTAGAAGAGACAGTTGGTGTTTGGACATGTGTTTTTTGAGCAGATGATGATGATGAGACAACTGCACTTTTTTGAGTTGGGTTTTGAGAAATAGATGATTGAATTTGCGATGAAGAACTAATATCACTCTCTGATTCCGATGGGGTTTTTCTTGTTTTAACTCTACTAGGTAAAGGAAATTATTTTGGGGGAATACCAAGTTTTTCACTTTGTGACCTAGTGAGAGGTCTGGAAGAAACAAATTGTGAGGTAACACTACCTTTAGATATTTCAGACTCTTCTAATGATAATGAAAACCCTTGAAGTTTATGAACTAAAGCTTCAATTTCAAGAGACTCAGGAGGTTGATTGTCTGATTGATTTGATACTTTGGTAGTGGGTGTTTGAATATTTCTATCAATTTATTCCCTGGTGATTTGAGATGTAGAAGAAATTGAAGAAGGTGATGAGTGTGAGTCGCTCTTAGAATGGCATGTAGATTTGGATTTATTTGCCATTCATAGCTTGGGCCCTTCTTGTAGCGCCAAAAATGTTGAAGCCTCAGAAATTTTTGCTTCAAACATTGGGGGAAAACCACCCGGTCAGGACCTTAGGACAACTCCTTTTCCGTTTGGTGTGGTGGCTCCGACTGGATTGATAGGACCAGTTTCCTAATAACATAAATGGGTTGGTAATTGAATGATTGGATGAATGGAAAATGGGACTAAATGACTGAAATAAACTATCTAATCTAATCTATAACTTATAAATAAATCTAGAATTAAACTCGGGTATCAAATATGAATACAACTTTAAAATTGTCTCAACTAAATCAATAACCATGAAAATGTATTATAGTTTAATTGAAATATCTAGTAACAAATAAGGATAACTCTGTTTAAGAAATTAAACAGAGTTATAATAACACATTGTATTCATCATTTTATATATCATTTGAATATACTATAAGAGATGAATATTTCTACACAATAAAAAATGATATGTATAAAGAAATATTGTAAAACAAGTACATATAAATGATAGCAAATTTTAAAGAGAATATCTCATAACATAAGAAAACTAGTAGTGAATAGATAGAAATACCATATCCATCTTGATACTTTTTTTTATGCAATTCGATATCCAAATCCAGCACTTCAATGTAAAACAGACTCCAAGACACAAAAATGCAATTCTTAAAGACAAATTTCCATAAAACCACCAGATGTGATCCTTTATAAAAATATAAGAGTCAATGGTGTACAAAAATGCAACATCCAAGTCAAAATATTACAAATTCATGACCCCTTTCTAAATGCATGAAAGGGGTTTAAATAGGAACTTAAAATAAAACAAAATAACTAAAATTACTACTACTATCTATCTCATCGGAAATCTATAAACATAATTGCTATATTGAAGTGAAACAGATTCATTGATTATCTCCTGCGTTCAATGTGCCCAGATGGAAAATTTTGAGCATATCTTTGACTTTTGTTGGATGACTTAGCCTTGAATGTAACTGCCCAATATACGTAGCATCAGAGAATTTAGGAATGATACAATGAATAGCATTTGAAAGGAATTTGATGGCCATTTTTTGACTGTGTGGCTTGATTAGATAAGTCCACATAATATCCCATGAAATTCCTTGAAGTTTTCTAGTCTGTTGATTCTTATTGATTATCTCTTCCTTCCACCTGGAATCAGCTTCTTTTAATCTTGGTAATTTTCCTGGGGTACAATCTGAGATCAAATTAGTGGCATAAAAGCTATCATTAACCAGCTGTGTAATATTATTCATCATACTTTTAGCTCTTGATATGGCTCTTTCTGATTTCATCACCTGCCATGAAAGAAATTCAGAAAATTTTTCATCAGCATCATCAATTTCTTTCCTAAGAGTGACTGCTTCATCTATCAAAGATGATGTTATTTCACACAAGGGCTCAACTTGTGTCAATTTTAGACAAAATTCATTTAACTACTGAGATAATAATTTGTTAATTTCAAGGGCTTCAGTTTTGAATTGATCTAATTTAGGGTAATCCTTGAACTTGTCCAATGCTAATCGGAATATTTTCTCTTGTTAAATCTTTGCATTTTTCTCATTTTGCAGAAGATTTTGTAACTTTTCTACCTCTTGACTCAATTGCTATTGTTTTTTTAAGGCTTTTTCATCAATATTATTCTTTTCAATGCTAAGTTGCTCTTCCAATTTTTTAGATATGATCTCCTTATCTTGCAATTGTTTTTCCAGCTGAACAATCTTTTGTTGATTCTCTGTGGCCTGTTCTTCCAACATAGCTATTTGTAAGTCTTTTTGTTTCATCAACTAGGAGACTTCAAAAGCTTTGTCTATAGTTGCAGCACTATAGGCACCTGCGTATTGAAATAATTTGGTGAGATCCTCGGACGGATTCACCTCAGCATTTTTATAAACAATATTCATAAATTCCACTTGTGATGTTGAAAGTGGATCCTGGTCAGTTCATCTCCTCTTCCTCTTATTTCTAACAACAGCCCTATGCTTAGGACTATAAAAGACATCTAGAGGAGGAATATCTTCTTCTTTCAACATAATTTCACCTGTAGGATGTTCAGTAATAACTTCCATATCTTGATCTTCCAGAACATTAACTTGGGAATTATTTTTTTGTCCTATTTGCTGGGAAAATTGCTCATATTGGCTCAAAAAATGGGAAGAAACTATAAGTTCAGCAGATTCCACTACTTTTTCAGTAGTTTCTTCTCTTCCAAGTTGAAAATCTGTATTATTGCTCATATCTCCTTTTACTTCTTGTACAATAGGCTTACTGCCTATGTCTCCTTTCTCAATATGCACATTGGTCTCAGTACCTGTGCTTTCCTTTTCTGTCTGAGCTATAGATCGTTGATCAATATGTACATTGAGTTTACCATTAGTATTCTCTTTTTGCACATTTGGTTTGCCGCTAATGTTTTCTTTCTGTAGAAAAGGATTAGTTCCTGTGACTTCCTTCTGTGTCTGTTCATTGACCCTGCTGGTAGATGTCTCTTTAGCTTCTTTGCCAGATGCATCCTCTTTTTCCTTTTGCTGTCTTTCAAATTCTTGCACGGGAATTCTTAATTGATATAGAGGGGCTTTGAGCAGTCTCTGGCTTCTAAATAACATGAATTTATTCATCTCTTCAGTCTGAAATTTATACTTGGCTAAGTTATAGACTTGGGAAAAATTATCAACAAAAACAAACAAATCATCAAACTCATCTAGTTCATGCTCAAATCGAGCGATTGAAACTGAAGTGGTGAAATCAAACGCCACCTTCTTTGGGTCATCTTGCCTTCCCGGGACTATTGAGAGCTTAAGATATCTTATTTTGATAACCTCCTTCTCAACATGTGTGAAGTTATTAAGAGGAAAATCTCCACAATTAAATGGAAAAGTAGGCCACATCAATTTCTTGTTATTCTTCAAAGACATGGACATGACTTCTATTGTTAACTGATAGGAAATCTCTTGTGCTAACAGTTTATCGGGAATATACAATGGTAAAATATGGGGTTCTACAATTCTCCCAAAAATTCTAACATAGGTAAACTTCTCTTCCCTAAACCAGTCACCAATTTGGGATAAATTAGACTTAGCTTTTTCAGAAAGCCTTGGAGGAAATCGGTCGAAAATAGTTTGATAAACAGGGATGAGGAAACCGTGACAAATTCTATAAACATGGTTTTTAAAATGAACTTTCCACAAGGACTTATGATATATATGAATAGGAGCAGGATCTTTGGGGGTCCATTTCCATCCTAACATGGGAAATTCAGAGATGAAACATAGGGCATCTAGAATATAGGCACAAAAGTAAAATGGGGTTGTGTTTCCTGTGTCCTTGTCCTTTCTATACTTGAGAATTCTATTGGCTATCTTATCTGAAAGAATGATAGCCCAGTCCATGAATTCGGAATTTACAACAAAATGAATTAAAGGTACCATTTGTATAGAAAACCTAGCCGAATTATCATTTCCAAATAGCCTGCACATCATTGCGGTGGCGTAACAATATAGAGGCGAAAGGGACTCCACAGAGTACATACCTGATGCCTCGTTTTTGTGCTTCTCTGGAGCTCTTCTCCATTCTCTGATTGGCTCAGATTGATTTTCATTATTTGCAGCAAATTCCTTGATGAAGGCTTTGTTGTAGAGGGTTCGGAAGGTTGTGCATTGCTTTAATGTCCTCTGCTTTAAATGACCCAAATGTTGTCCCAGTAGCTGAAACAAATGTCCTGTTCTGGATGGTGACATTATCTATCACCCACTGGATTACATCATAGTAAGGGAAAATGTTTGCCCGAGCTGCAATTCGGTGAAGGAATGAATTCGCAAGTGCTTGAAGAGAAGTTTCTGAATCGGACTCTGAGTCATTTTTGTCAGGAACCGTTACCTTCGCCACATTGACCTTAGGATTTTCCCTTTCAATAAGGTTATATACCTCTTCCCAAGAGATTTTTCCAAGACCTTGGCACGATGTATCTGTTACTAGCTTAATTTTGGCTGGTTTCTCTTTAGGTACCATGGTGAAAATAAGGGTCTTTGTAGTGACAGTGGCCTTTGCTTTCCTAGATATTTTAGACATTTCGTTGTCTGGTAACGTTTCTCTTGCTTGGTGAATTAAAGGATTGGATGTTCTGTTGTTCTGCAATGGAAAAAAAGCTTTCAGACGTGGTAAAAAGATAATAAAGAGAACAAATATATGAAAGATCTATTCATTGATTTCCATTTATTAACTCTGTATTTTAAACTTAAATGCTCTCTTTAGAAGTCACACTCAACGTATTTGAAATAGAATCAATAACCATCATTCTTTTGGTTTTCTATTAATAATAAACGTACAATCAGAGATCAGTGGTTTTGAAATGAAAACATAAAACTTTCCCTTTGAATCATGCAATTGCGATGAATAAATAACATACGCGCAATGTAAAATATGAAGATTAAGTGTTAATCGCATCGGGGATTTTCAAGAGGGACAAAAAATAAGATTTCATAATCTCCGCCGATTTCCGATTGCGATGATGGTGTATCGGATCAGATATTTTCAAAAGAAATGAGTTGCAAATGATAATAGCTGATTTGCAATTGCGATTAAGGTGGGGTCCATCGCATCGGAGATTTTAGTATCATGATTGAATATAATATTTGTTCCTTCGAAATGCGACTGTGATTAATCGCATCACATCGGAGTTTTACAAATGACTGATTGAAGAGTTTGCATTTTCGTTTTGCGATTTGCGATTTGTGATGGGGCCCATCGCATCGGAGATTACAAAACAAGTGCATATTACATTACTTTCCTGAAATGCGATTGCGATCAATCACATCGCATCGAAGTTTTATAGAACAAATGTGAAAACTTAAAAATTTTGTGATTTGTGATTGTGATTGGTTCAATCGCATCAAAGTTTTTCTAAAACAAATATACAATTTAAGGATATCTGCGATTTGCGATTGCGATTACTATATCACATCGGACTTTGTTCCAATTGAATATTTTTATGTGATAAAGTATTTATATCTCATCGTATCGGAAATTTTTCATTGTTTCATTTGTTTATATACACTTGCTATTAAATATATGCAATATATGCCCTTTTAACAATGAACCTTTATTATTTTATTAAAAAATGATCGGATTTCCTCTAAGTTTTTATTCCTATTTAAAGAAAAAGGGGACCTATTTTTGAATGAAATTTATTCTAAAAATTAGAAATGGGGAGGGTTGTTGTACCATACAACACTACCCTCTAGGTTAAATAGGGCTTAGCAAGAGCCCATTAGGATTAAAACTTTGAAGGAAGCTAATAGGCTCTTAGCACTTGTAATAGGTTTTTGAGACTTTCATGTTGATGTAATGAGACTGTCTTTTGCAATAAAATGAGTATTCAGATTGTGCTTCACTGATCTAGTTTTAGAGGGCTAGGCTTGTGGGCTAGGGCCCAATCCATTGGCCTTAGTCTCTCTTATGTATTCATTCTTTACTTTTATGTCATTTTAGCTAGTTTTTCTTATGAATATTTATCTAATTTTCTTGCATTTCAAGTCATTGTTTTTATTTTTCTTCCATTTGTCTTTTGTTGTAGATTTAGCTTGCTTACATGTTGGTAGAATATGTTATAAACTCAGAAAGATGTGTGTCAAGCCTACCCCTTTCATCTCTTTCATTAGAGCTTGAGGAGGGTAGACCTTCTCCATGGGCCAAAATTACTTTTTAGTTTATGATTTATTGGAATGAATAGTTAGTTTTTTGTGTTTCCATGAATATGTTTAGAATGTTGTGTTAGATCTCTATTTGTAGGCTAAAGTATATTTAATTTCCAAATTCAAATCATCTTTTCCATTTACTTTATCATGAATTTTTCAATATTTATTGCATGAACAGGTAGTTTTCTTCCAGTTTCAAGCAACAAAACAAAGGAGGACTTCACCAACACCTTCAACTTCATTTCCCACCCTTCATAAAACTTCTATTCATCAAAATCACCATTAGCCCTATTTTCAATTTTTTCATCTTTACACCATGAGCAAACCCTATAGGTGCAAGACAATCCCCTCAAGAGGTTTTGAGCTTGGCCAATGGTTTGGAAATCTTCCACTGATCCAAACACACGTTCACTCCAACTACCCTACACTTTTATCACCCATTTTCGGCCTCATATTTCCCTCGGACTGTTTCCTGTAGTAATTCAGGACTTTCCCGTAGCACTACAGGAAACCTGTAGCAGCACTTGTTGCAGCACTAGTATGCCCATCCTTAAGCCTAGAAACCACCATCCACCTCATCCAGACTTGCCAAAAGCACCCATACATCTTCAGCCTTGCACCCATGAGTCCAAGCCCTTCATAAGACACCTTTGCGCTTTCTCCTCCTAGATGCAAAACAATGCATTTACAATCATAATTATCTCATGATTAGGTGCATGATTAAAATGATGATAGATATAAAATAGAGTAGATAAAGTGTGTTTAGCCATTTGGCCCAACAAAGTGTGATTAGGTTAGTTTCCTTTATGCAATTTCAATTCAGAAATTTACTTCATACAAGATGTCTAGTTTGCTTCCATTTCTTATCATAGCTTAATGTGTAGATTTATTTCTTTGCAATGTAGTTAGATGTACTTTCTTACTGTAGAATATTTGTTTACTTACTGATAGAGTAATGGCTTTGAATCATTTGTAGCCCTAGGTTTAAATTCAGAAGTGTGACAGAATTCATCCAGAAACCCTACGAATAGCACCCTTTCGTAGAGATCAGAAGATGACGACTTGAGTAGAATGCATTTGTTGTGTATATAGCACTATCACCTCCAAGTTTTAACTAACCCCAGGTTGATAAAATAAAGTATGGAAACCTCTGGGTGTTGCAACATTCTTGGCGCAATATCGGGGCTCACCACTTTTTGGTGTCATTGCCAGGGAGGTGTCTAGTAGATGTTTTTATGTTGTTTTAGCATTCTTCTATTATTTACCTTTACATGTTGTTTCAAAAATATTGAAAAATACAAAAAAAAAACTGATTTTAATGTCTCGTAGTAGTAGGGATACTTAAGGAAATTTTTTTCCTAAAACCCCCACATGAACACACAGTCACCCTTCACTCTTATTCAGTGGCTATGAGGTTGAACACACCATAGGTGAGCCTTATGAAAATTTTGAGGAACCTATTGGAGAAGAAGAAGATATTGTTTCACCAGAGGAACCTTCTACACCTATTCAAACCATGGTTGGCATTGAAGCCCAGGGAACCTTTCCCATTAGAGAGGCATATGGGGAACTTAAATGAAGAACATTAGCTCCTTAGCCCTTCCACTCTTCCATGGAATTGCCTTTGAATATTCTAACACATTCATGTTTGAATTTGGTGTTGCCTGTAGGACCTATGACTATCCTTCTGATGATCAAAGCTAAAGCTATTCCCATTTACCCTTAAGGATGCAACCTTGTGCTGGTTCATGGGTCTACCTGGGAACAACTTCACTACCTAGGCACAAATGCAAGAAGCCTTCAACAAAAAGTACAAGGACTATTGTAGGTCCAAGGAAACTAAATATGAGATATTCAGGATGACTCTAGGGCCCGATGAATCCCTAGAGGACTATGAAGAGAGGTTCTAGTTAAACTATAAGAGAGCCAATTGTACCCTTGATCTCGGATCACTTAAACTATTACTTCTCTGATGGACCAGGGAGGATGTGATAGAAACCCTCAATATGTTATCAGGAGGATATATCTACCAGATTCCTTATGAGACAATCGAAACTTTCTTCAAGAACCATTCTAGGGAAACTAGGAAGAAAGGCAGAGCTAGCCAAAGTACAACCAATACCCCTTCCTCTTCCACCTCCATCAAGCATGTGATTGGAAATATGTTGGAGGACTTCAAGAGTGACATGTTGCACACCTTCACCTTGCAAATGGACACAATGCAGGTCAAGAGGAAGCAAGAGGAAGCAGAAAGAAACTTGGCTATATTTTTCCCTAGATGTACTAGAAAACACCCTAAAAATGAATGTCCATTAAATGTCATAGAGGTTTTCTCATTCTGTGAGGAGAATCATGCCACATACAAGTGTCCCTCCCTACCTGGACTCAAAGTTGTATATCAAGGTGGGGAATCAGGACCAGAGAAAATCTCAGTTCATCAACCAGAGAAGGCATCAAGGCCCTAGGTCATATCAGTAGGGTATGCAAGGTGAACCTTATTATTACTATCATAATAATAAGAATGCACGCATGAAATATTGGTACACCCCCACTTCTCCATCCTGGACTACACCTCCTACTTGGCCTTACAACCCTCCATATCATCCTCATCCTGTGAACCAACCATTTCAGCAATATGTTCCTCAAAAACCTCAGTGGAACAACCCATCCCAAGGGTGGAGGCCTCAACATAATCAACCACCTGCTCCAATTCCTCCACCCCAACCTCAACCTCAAATTACTCATGCTGCTCCACCCAAGTTGCCTTAGATTCCTACAAAACCCAATCCAAACCCAAACAGTAGACATTCACAACATATTTATAGTGGAGAGACATCCTATAGAGTTTATGATGTGGAGATATAAGAGATTAATCTCAGATTGGGAAGAGTGATCCCAGAAAACCACCCTACATCTCCACCTTTAGAGTCTGAGGAGGAAAAGGTAGAAAGTAACACTCAGATCCAACAACCTCCTTTTCCTAAGCGCTTGATCCATTCCAGTTAGCACACCCCATAAGAGACCAAACTTCTGGGAGAATTGAAAAATTTGTGTGTAAAAATAGCCCTTCTCCAAACCATTAAGGATTTCCCTCTTTATAATAGGATCATCAAGGAAAAGTGCTTCAAGAAACCTGGGAGAAGGAAGAAAGATACCCCCACCATCAATGTAGTAGGAAAACTCCCTGACTTAATGTTGGGAAGGGTGATCTTTCCAAAGTACCTGGAGCCTAGAAGTCTAGTTTTAGATGTGCACATAGATGGTGTCATAATCCCCAATACTCTGATTGATCTCGGGGCTACCATTAATGTTATGACCAAGGAAACTATGTTGAAACTCAACCTCCAAGGACTTTGAGGAAAACCACAATAGTTCTACAACTTCAAGATTGATCCACATTAACTCTAGAAGGAATTGTTGAGGATGTTATGGTTTCAATTGAATCTTGGGAGTATCCTACAGTTTTATTGGTTTTGTAGCCAAAAACCAAGTTCAATGGATATCCTCTCATCTTAGGGAGACCTTGGTTAGCCACTGTCGATGCTTAGATTATCTGTTAGGCCAGAAACATGACTATTAAGAATGAGCCCTTATCTAAACAAATGGTATTATATCCTCCATCCCAACCGTCCATTGATAATGATCTACCTATATGGTTGGAGGATGAAGAAGATGAGGTATACAAAACTACCCCCACTTGTACCATAGATGTTGTTCTTAGAGGGGGGAAGATTGATGAAGATGAAATCATCGACCATCCCATTCAAAACCAATCCCCCACTAAATCTAGTCAAAGAATCTGAAAGCCAACCTTGGATGGAACTACATTCAGTTGATTCAACCTCTGAAGCCACCAAGGTTGTGGAGCCTGTCCCATCCAAATCTCTAAAAATTAACTCAAACCTCTCAGATAAATAATAAAAGCAGCTATGCTAGCATTTGAAAGAAAACCTAGATGAATTTTCTTGGGATTACAAGGACATCAAAGGGGTGCATCCTTTAGTATGCATATATCATATTTACATTAAGGAAGGACACAAGCCTATGTGCCAACCCCAAAGGAAAATGAAGCTAGCTCTAAAAGACATAGTCAAGGAAGAAATGTAAAAATTGTTGGATGCAGGTTTCATTTATCCTATATCAGACAATGAGTGGGTATATCCTCTTGTTATAGTCCCAAAGAAGAATGGAAAATGGCGAATCTATGTTGATTATCGGGAACTCAACAAAGCCACCAAGAAGGACCATTTCCATTTGCCCTTTATATACCAAGCCTTGGATGGCCTTGCAGGAAAGAAGTTATTTTCCTTCTTAGATGGGTTTAGTGGGTATAACAAGATCCAAATCATCCCTGAAGACCAGGAAAAGACTAATTTCACATCCCCTCACTAGAAAATTTGGCGGAATTTCCGACGGCCAATTCGTCGCTATTCTGACACATAGTCGTCGCAAGAGCGACAGTTCGAGGACGGGAAAAACGTGGTTTTCCATCCCGTCGCAATTCCGACGCACTTAAAAAGTGTCGCACTACCGACACTTTTTCCGTCGCTTCCAAACAGGCATCGCTCTTCCAACGTTTCCCAAACCTTCGCGCTTCCGACATTTGTGAATTGTTGCAATTCCGATGAAATGTGGTCTGACGTTTTGAACATCGCTATTCTGACGTTTGTAAACTGTCGCAATTCCGACGAAATGTGGTCCAAAATTTTGAACGTCGCTCTTCCGATGTTTGTAAACTTTCGCAATTCCGACGAAATGTGGTCCGACATTTTGAACGTCGCTCGTCCGACGTTTTTATATTGTCACTCTTCCGACATTTTTAAGCTGTCGCAATTCCGACTCTTACAACGCGTCGGTATACCGACAGTGGGTTAATTTTTTTTTTTTAAAGTGAAACTTTAAAATAGGACAGTAAATATCCAATATTTGTTATGACTTGTGGGCATTCCAATGACTGTGAAATATTAATATAATAAACCACCCCGCAACGCTTCGACTATAAACAATCATTTTTTTTTCACAAGAGAAAAAACGTTGTTTTGAATATATTATATGAAGTAAAACAGTCCATGAACTCATTACATTTTCACATCTGAAGATTGGAACCCAAATATCCATCCAGAAAAGTGGAAGTCCCACCCCAGACAGTGATAGAAAAATACCCCATGTCACATACAGGGACTTGATATAAAACCCATTAACGGTCCACATGGAGATTATCGACAATCTGAGAAAGCATCCAAATATGCCCGAGGCATCTATAAGAAAGTGAAATAGCAGTATGTAGAATAGTAAAGCAATAGATAGAGTACGTACCGACGTCCATTGTTCCAAATACAAATTAAAGTACCTAAAATCCTTGAACAGAGAAAAACGCTAATCATGTGAGGAGTGTGATATGTCCAAAATATAAAAATACCATCAGACCATATCAATAAACCAGCAACATAGACCAGCATCGCTAGTTTTGAAGGCGGAGTGATAAACATTAATCATTTTTTTTTCACAAGAGAAAAAACGTTGTTTTGAATATATTATATGAAGTAAAACAGTCCATGAAGTTATTACATTTTCACATCTGAAGATTGGAACCCAAATATCCATCCCGAAAAGTGGAAGTCCCACCCCAGACAGTGATAGAAAAATACCCCATGTCACATACAGGGACTTGATATAAAACCCAGTAACGGTCCACATGGAGATTATCGACAATTTGAGAAAGCATCCAAATATGCCCGAGGCATCTATAAGAAAGTGAAATAGCAATATGTAGAATAGTAAAACAACAGATAGAGTACCGACGTCCATTGTTCCAAATACAAATTAAAGTACCCAAAATCCTTGAACAGAGAAAAACGCTAATCATGTGAGAAGTGTGATATGTCCAAAATATAAAAAGACCATCAGACCATATCAATAAACCAGCATCGCTAGTTTTGAAGGCAGAGTGATAAACATTAATCATTTTTTTTTCACAAGAGAAAAAAAGTTGTTTTGAATATATTATATGAAGTAAAACAGTCCATGAAGTCGTTACATTTTCACATCTGAAGATTGGAACCCAAATATCCATCTAGAAAAGTGGAAGTCCCACCCCAGACAATGATAGAAAAATAACCCATGTCACATACAGGGACATGATATAAAACCCAGTAACGGTCCACATGAAGATTATCGACAATATGATAAAGCATCCAAATATGCCTGAGGCATCTATAAGAAAGTGAAATAGTAGTATGTAAAATATTAAAGCAACAGATAGAGTACCGACGTCCATTGTTCCAAATACAAATTAAAGTACCCAAAATCCTTGAACAGAGAAAAACGCTAATCATGTGAGGAGTGTGATATGTCAAAAATATAAAAAGACCATCTAACCATATCAATAAAATAGCATTGCTAGTTTTGAAGGCAGAGTGATAACCTGTCAACACATAAAATAGTATGATAAAGCGGATACAGGAAATGTGCAAAGACATGTATTGTTGATATACGCCTCACACAAAAAGCATCCATGATAGAGAAAACAGGGCAAATTTTTTTTTTCCAATTGTTATGAACATAATTCGACCGTGAAATATTATTATAATAAACCACCCCGCAGCACTTCGACTATAAAAAATCATATAAACATGGCTCTGTATTTCAAAAAACAGGTTTAAAATAGAAACAGGGCAAAACAGAAATTTCTACGTAAAGTTAATCTATTAACAATGGGAATAAAATTACACCGAAGCCAAAAACACTGCCCAGACTCATGGCAAATTTTCCATCAAAAAATCAAAAAATTAAGAAGACTGCCCTCATACGGGGAAACCAGTCTTGAACGTTTACAGAATTCAAAAATATTACAGAGGTCCAGCACAGTAATATAATCTAAAAGCAGCCCAATTAAGTGGGTCGCGAAGCAAGAAAAACAAATTAACCAAAATACTACTCTGGCTCCTCGACGATTCGGCACCATCCTTCGGAAGGTCCAGGATCACTAGGTGCTACCTCCATAGTCATGCCACCTCTCCCCTCCTGAAGGCCCAAATGCTGGTTGGCTTTTTCTGAGCTCAGACCTGCTGGACAGGTGCATTATTCTTCCATTTGGGCCTCCTCACGAAAAACCACAGTAATTGAAGTTGTGATTCGTGGCGGTTCAGAGACCAATTAAAGGAAAAAAGCGCAGTGCGCGTCGTGGGATAAGGTGAAGCGCTGGGGAAATGAGGAGAAGAGGAGCCCATACGGTGGCCAGATCCTAGAACCCGACCCCGCCCATTTCTAGTATCTAGATAGTGACCTGCGTGATAATCACTAGACTGGGAAGATGAATCGGTTGAGGGGCTGGAGGGAGCACGCAGGGGTTGACCACTAGTGATCCCCCTGCGGCAACGCATCCTTTGACGCAGGCGAGGCATGGGTGCAGTCTCAAGCGCAGTGGGCACAAGAGGAGACAGAGAAGAAGAATTCCAAGAAATACAGGAAGACAGACAAGGACCAGACCGAGAGAAATGCAGATATGCAGCAAGGACTAAGAAGTAGTTTAGCTGGCCATTTCTCCTTCTTGTCACAATGAGCAGGCAGTGTAACCCAACAACCAGCTCGTCTGAAAAACCATAGCGAAATTCCATTTTATCGACCCGAATGCAATGCAATCGAAGGACGCCCGTCATAATTAATCTCTGATCATTAATGAGAGCCGAAGGCCAGATCATATTGGAGTATGCGGAATCGCTAACAGGAATGGAGGTCCGATCTTGAACAGTGTTAAAACTTAATGCAATTTGATGTGAAAACCTTGGAACTTAATTGAACAGCGTTAAAACTTAATGCGATTGATATGAAATCACCACATCCATGTCCCATCGCCTTAAGCACCATCGAATGCACCCGCATCCGGGAACAGGGCAACATTTGACTGAGGACACATGGCAGAAATTGATTGGAGCAGATCTTTGTTTGGGCTGCTTGCGCAGTGGAAATCCGGACCCGAAAAAGATTAGGGCGAATTTGATAAGAAATTTGCGTCACAACTCTCCCTCCGTACGCCAGCCCAACTTCGGACCCGAAA
>JAXQQM020083122.1:0-206428 GCA_034641835.2 Pinus albicaulis
TTTATCAACCTAGGGTTCGTACAAAATTTGAGGTGACAGTGCTATATACACAACAGATGCATTATACTCATGGCATCCTCTTCTGAGCTTTACAGAAGGGTGCTACTTCTAGGGTTTATAGATGTAGTCTATCACACTTCTAAATTTAGGCCTAGGGCTACAAATGATTCAAAGCCATGGTGCTATCAGCAAGTAAAAAAATACACTATAGCAAGAGAGTACATCTAACTTCTTTTCAATTAAAGATATAAACACATTAAGCTATTATAAGAAATGAAATCAAACTAGGCATGTTAAATGAAATAAATTTCTAAATTGAAATTGCATAAAGGAAACTAACGTTATCACACTTTTTTGGGCCAAATGGATTAAAACACTCTACTCACTCTATTCTATATCTATCATGCTTTTAATGATGCAACTAAGCATGACCTATATATGTTTGTAGATGTGATGTTTTACAATTAGGAGAAGAAAGTGCTAAGGTGTCTTATGGAAGGATTCAACACATGGGTACAAGGATGAAGGTGTATGGGTGGTTTTAGCAGGTCTAGAGGATGTGTATGGTGGTTTCTGGGCTTAAGGAGGGGCCCACTAGTGCCGCTTCAAGTGTTGCTATAGGTTTTGTGTAGTTCTACAGGAAATTCCTGAATTGCTACAGGAAACAGTCTGAGGGAAATTTGAGGCCAAAAATGGGTGTGAAAAGGGTAGGGAACGTGGAGTGAAGATGATTTTAGATGAGTGGAAGGTGTCCCACCCATTGGCCAATTTGAGAACCTCTTAGGAGGCCTCTCTTACACCCCTAGGGTTTTCCCATGGTGTATGGATGAAAAAATCGGAAAATAGGGTTGATGGCGATTTTGATAAAGAGAGGGCTCATAAAGGGTGAGATATGAAGCTGAAGGTGTTGGTGAAGTTCTCCTTGGCTCTACTACCTAGACCTACAAAGAAAGTACCCATTCATGCAATAAATATGGAAAAAATCATGATAAATACAATGGGAAATATGACTTGAATTTGGGAAGAAAATCTACTTTAACCTACAAATGGAGATCTAACACAACATTATAAACATATCCAGTGAAGCACAATCTGAATACTCATTTTATTTCAAATTATAATCTCATTACATCAACATGAAAGTCTTAAAAACTTATTACAAGTGAAAAGAGCCTAATGGATTTTTCCAAAGTTCGAATCATAATGATCTCTTTCTCAGACCTATTTAAACTAAAGGGTAGCTATCGACAACTCCCTAAAAATTAGGTGATGAGTCCACTTGACTGCAAGTGAAGTGTAGCTTTGGTGGACTTGATCTTGAGTTTTCTTAGTTTCCTTTGATTTCGAGTTGTTGGAGGGAATATTGGGGATCCCTTGGCCACCTTTGGTAGTTAAGGAGGGTGGAAAATCCCCCTAGAATCTCTCCTTGTTTACTAATCTATGTCTTAAAGGTAAAATATTCACCAAAAATGAAATATCTTCATGATTTTCCTGCATTTAACTCATGTTAGGTACACGAAGTATGATAGGCCTCAATCATAAGACCATAATATAATTAAAATGCAAGAAAAAGAGACTTAATAAGGCAAAAGGGTGTCCATTAACTCCTCCAAATGTACCTAATGACAGATTTAATCACTTGTATACATATTGGATCCACTCTATACTAGATATGCAGAGATGATTTAATATCTATGAGTATGGGTATCCCCATCTTAGACATAAGCTTTCTTTTTTATTTATTCCATTCCTTTTTTGGAAATCTAAAATATGGTGAACTCTTCCCAAGTTCTCGTCTGATTATTCTTATACAATTAATACATTTTGAACATCATGTACACCTTCTAACCTCATATATTATGGGGCATATGTTATGGCTTAATTTTCCACCTCTGTATACTTGATGCTATGAATGATGGCCTTGGGAAACCCTTTCCCTTCAGACTTGGTCCTTTATCTAAAAGAAATTATTTTGAATTCCATACACGACTCTACCCCCTCAAAATGCGTACACAAGTGGGTCCATCTATCCCCAACCCACGTATATAATTTGGAATATGAAAGGTATAAAAATCCCTATTTTTTGGGTGGGGTTTACAGGCTGTACTAGAATCCTACCTACAGTATCCAGTGGCTTAACTATACCCCAACTAAAACAGATGTTTTGGGGTGGTATAAATTCACCTCATGGGAAGGCCTAATGGGAGGAGAAAGATTGTATGTTGATATTATAGCCATTTATTCCATGATGAAGTCTGATTTATCCCAATTCCTCCTGTACTCCGAGGTTGCAGAAACCCTTGTTTCCCTCATACAGATGTTCATTCCTCTTATATGACATCCATGTGTATACATTTAGAGGGATATTGTTGAGGCTTGGTCTGGACATATCAGAAGGAAGGTTTCACATGGAGCCATGGCTGAATCAAGTGGTATTCCTTCGCACTTCTCTACTTTCATCAATAAAGAAGCTATGTAATATTCTTTATATTCATGATATTTATGATTTATACATGTTATGATCCTATTATCAATGATTTAACATTTTTATGCTTTTATGATTATATGATCTAACGCTAATATCTTGAACATGCTTTGAATTACTACTAGTATATGTGCCTTTCTTGAATGAGTTGCAACTTTTCGAGCAATAGGAGAAGGAGAGGATTTGAAACCTGTGAGATTGCCTTCAAACGTACGAGCTACAGGTACTAATCCTTCCTATTTTAATAAATTAAGCATTAGGAGGACTACATGTTTGCATACTTTTTGTTGTGGTTTGCCTCTTTCTCTTTTGTGGTTTCCAACCCAAACCCCAGGGTGTTTTATCATGTAAAAATTATACCAAGCCTTATAATTATATTCAATGGACAAAGTATTCGGTGGAATTAATTTTTTGTTGAAATATTCATACACATAAATGTTAGGTACCATTGTCTTTAAGCCATCTTGAATCCTATGGTAAGTGTGCAATTTGGTGGGTTTAAATAAGTTGTGTTCCAAAGCTTCTTTCATGAGTTTGGTATCCTTTTACATGATATCTCAACTTTGTGCTTGCAAATTCTAGTGTATCTCTTGCTCCACTTCTTGTTCTAGCCTTATGTCCCCTCATGCTGTAATGGAGATTATATTTTGGGATTTAACCAATTACTCCATCACGTTATGATGTTGTTGGTACATTAATAGGGTCCTTTCCACATCCTTTTCTAGCTTCTCTTCAGTGCACATAAAGATTTTGAATTTTATTCTATCAGTTTGTCTGGTTGTTTCATTTGTCCTTGGTAATGTCTCTTGTGATGTTGAGTATGTTGTATTCCACTCATGCATACTTTCGATGGTTGTCAAGGCCACCTTTAATACTATTGCTATAACTTTCACTGCCATCATAACTTTTACGAGTGCGATGACAATCTTTTGAAGTTTCCCAAGCTCTACTTACAATGATTTTATGAATTCCTCTAATGGAACATTTTATTTTAATGTTTCTTCCTAGTAATCCTTATCATAAGGTCTAAAGTATGACAAGGCATGAATTCATTTATGAGGTTTATCACTTTCTTGTTGTGGCTTTTTGACGCTTCCTCCAAGCTCCTTGAATATATCCAAGATGTGTTTAATGTTATTCTGAGTCTTCGAAGAGAAGGGAGTCCCTCTAAAGAAATGGATAGAGGATTATGCATTGTGTTATACACTATGTTTTCCTCAGTCCCTACCGAGATCAATTTTGTCAGTTCTCGAGCTAAATGAATGTGTTTCTTCGATAATATTATGGGAGCAATGATCAAATCAGAAGCATGATGGGTCGAAGGCCTCATTTCCTTAACCAATTATGATACCCATATCCCTGATTGGGAGATAATCTCGTGTAATTGGTTTTGGAGATGGTATCAAAGGATCAACATCCATATTGGGAAATATGTTTTAAGTTTAGTTTCTACTATGTGCTTTGTGTCTTGCTTCTTCCTAAGACGGTTTGTTAGATATTTAATTTTCTAATCATTCCTATTAATTCTTATTTCTTTCTTACTCCCCCTTAGCATTTTATCTTCCTCTTTGGCCTTTTTCTTAACCTTTGCTTTCCCCCTTAATTACCTTTATTTTCCTTCAAATTCTTTATGGTTTACTTTCTTGGCTTCTTCTTCTTTTTTTCTTCCTTTTTTGGCATTCTTTTTATATTTGATATCTTTACCTTTCACAATTATCCAATGGTGAGTTCAACACCATCTATAGGTAATATAACCACATACCTATTATTTTAATTTATTTTGTATTAAATTTAAAACATAATTTATTTTTATAAATTATATTTAAATAGAAAAAAAATCATCTATTATATCTTAAAAAAAAATCATAATTCAGTTTGAAATACTAAGATTTCAATATTATTAAATTTAAAAATCCAATATTTCATATTTTCAATCTAATAATAATCTTTTATATTATTAAATCTAATAATCTTTCCTAGATACAACGGCTAAAAATGATCTGGCACAATCGGATAGATATGACCTTGCACCCTCACACCAAACAGCTAAAATGACGTGGCACGTCCCTCACAAATTAGCGGTGGATTAAAAAAGCTACGAGGCAGAGTTAGACCGTTCACAAGTTCAGAGTTATATAATGAGGTTTTTGCTTATGCTGTTCATCCTTTCAATTACTTTCTGGTTCTCTTCTCCTTTAGATGGGCCTTAGGCTTCTTTATTCATTCTATTGCTTTCCACTTCTTCTTCCTAATTCTCTCTTTTTGTTGATGCCTTAGCAAACCAAATCCGCCAGTTTCTTCTGTAAAAAACGTGTCGATTGTTGAAAGAATCCCTCTCTGCCCACCACTCTCACCATCCCCAGACGATTTTTGAACTGTCTAGAACGAGAGCTGTTGCAGACACCCAGTCTACCATTTTCACCACAAATTTATGTTTCTGAGAATTTAGGGTTTTAGCTGTGTCTGTGCAACAGATTTTTCAAATTTATGTTTGTGTGTGTAACAGATTTTCTTTGATGTGTGTGTGTGTAAGAAGGATGCGAACAAAGCAATGCAGCGACATGAACAGCAGCAACAACAAAAGTTACAGCGCCATGAGAACAAAGAAAATGTTATGGAAGGAGGAATAGGGTTTACTCCTCCTTTCGGTTCTCCTCCCACTGGTGCATTGGCTGCACCAGTAGGCTGGTCCTTTCTGAGAACTTAGGGTTTTATCTGTGTCTGTGCAACAGATTTTTCAAATTTATGTTTGTGTGTGTAACAGATTTTCAAATTAAGCTAGTTTTAAGTAAACTCATTTCAACGAGCTATAGATAGGCTTCTATTTCATTTTCCAGTGATTCTATAATTATAATTTGTGGATTAGTACTGTCTTTGTCTTTGTAGTAGTATTCATTAGTTCATTGTCCTATAAATAAATTAATGTTATTAATACCTTGTTTCTAAAAGCTCCCATTACATTGATTCTCTGTGCTAAGAATAAATTAATGCTAGAATGTTTCATGTCTGGGGATATGAAACCACCGCAGTCTTTCCATTTCTGTTCAAATTATCTTAAGCTATCGATTCTTTTATGTTAAAATTCTAATTTCTTTCTAATTTTCTAATGCCTTAGTTTCTTCTTAATTTCAGCCGATGTAATCTCCTTATCTGTCAAATCTCAAGCAGAGAAATTGTTTGATTTCTCTCATGTTATTGGTGTAACTGTTTTATGTTGCATATCAAAATTATTCACCCTAATGAATAATTTTCCACATCTAAAAATTAGATATTTCTTTGTTCTGGATCTATCAAATATCTAACTATAAATGAAATCTCTAGGCATACTGACTTTTCTTTTATGTTTTTTAATGTGTGCCTTGAGGATTTCCATTCCATAAATTATATCTAACTTTAATATTTAATTTCTTTCTAGATAAAAATATTTAAAACATTTATAAATTAATAAAATAGTAAAGATTGTTCTTAAAAATCGTTAATGAACGGTTGCACCATACCTAATTGGCTCGCTGGAATACGCAAAGAAATTACAAAAATTGGAGAATTCATAGGATTTCATTTATCAATTATTTTTTTCGAGCCCTCTAATAACTAGAACTTCAAACTACAACAAGAATAGGACATTTTGAGTTAACCTGATGGGTATTTTATTTTAAAGCACTCTGGATGGGAAACCTCATCCGTTCATTTCAGATTTAGTTCTATTCATTTATTTACCCTGTAATGAGTTAATTTATGAGAGTAGTTTTTGCTGATTTCTTTAATTGGATTATTACTGTAGTTTTATAGATTCAATCAGTATTCCATTTAGTTTAAATAATTTTATTTATTTATTTATTGAGGTAGTTTATCAAAGTTTGTGTTTTAATTTAAATTTGTTGATTTAATCTCTCTCAAAATCATTTTTAATTATGTTTTTGATTTTAAATAAAAAAATTCATCTACATCTTATAACTTAGGTTACATTTTGTTTTTAGATTTTTTTAGTATGATTTAATGCATTTTAAATTATATTTTCCTAAATTTATTTTATTTTAAATATTTTTTGTTATATTTAAACTTTTATTAATAACGTTTAATTTGTTTTGTTTTTTAATGTTTTCTAGATTAATATTCTTTAGTTTAATTTATTTTTTAAAATGATTTTCAAATTTAAATATTTAATATGTTATTTAAGTTTTGCACTATATTTTATTAATGTTAAAATATAGTTTAGTATATTTTTTAATTAAAATAACCTAATGTGCAAAGAAAAAAAAGTTTGAATTTATATAATATAAATTGGTAATGTTTTTATATTTAAATATATATAATAAAATTAAATTGTACTCTAGTTATTTCATAAGATTGTTTTTGAATATATATTTTATTAAAAATTTAATTAGGCTAGGCTAAACTAAGCTAGAGTGGGTTGGGATAGACTAAATTATTCTAGGTTAGACAAGGATAGAATAAGCTAAGGTACAGTGGCAAAAAATTTAGGCTACTCTAGAGTAGGGTAGGTTAGGCTAGAGTAGACTAGGTGAGAATGGGCTAGGCTGGGCTAGGCTAGAGTGGGCTAGGGTAGGCTAGGTTAAAGTAACCTAGGGTACGCTAGGTTAGAGTAGGCTAGGCTAGAGTAGGGTAAGTTATGCTAGGTTAGAGTAGGCTAGGTTAGAGAAGGATAGGTTGGGCTAGGTAAAGCTAGATTAGGCTAGGGTAGAATAGGATTAGGCTAGGTTAGGTTAGGTTAGGTTACGGTAGGTTAGGTTAGGCTAGGCTAGGCTAGGTTAGGCTAGACTAGGTTAGGCAAGGCTAGGTTAGGCTAGGCTAGTTTAGGGTAGGGTAGGCTACGGTAGGCTAGGGTAGGGTAGGGTAGGTTAGGGTAGGGTAGGCTTGGTTAGGTTAGGTTAGGTTAAGTTAGGGTAGGCTATGTTAGGCTAGGGTAGGCTACGTAGGGTAGGCTAGGCTAGGCTAGGCTAGGTTAGGCTAGGGTTGGGTAGGTTAGGTTAGGTTAGGGTAGGGTAGGGTGGGCTTTGGTAGGTTAGGTTAGGGTAAGCTAGTTTAGTTTAGGCTAGGGTAGGTTAGTTTAGGCTAGGTTTGGGTATGCTAGGCTAGGTTAGAGTAGACTAGGTTAAGCAAGATTATGCTAGGTAGAGTAAGCTAGGTTAAGCTAGATTACGCTAGGTTAGATTAGGTTAGATTAGGCTAGGTTAAGCTAGGTTACGCTAGGTTAAGCTAAGTTAGGCTTAGTTAGGATAGGCTTGGTTAGGCTTGGTTAGGCTAGGTTATGCTAGGTTAGGTTAGGCTAGGCTAGGTTTGGTCAGGCTAGGTTTGGTCAGGCTAGGTTTCGTCACGCTAGGTTAGGTCAGGCTAGGCTAGGCTAGGCTAGGCTAGGTTAGGCAAGGCTAGGTTAGGCTAGGGTACTTTAGGATAAAGTATGCTAGGGTAGGCTAGGGTACGCTAGGGTAGGTTAGGGTAGGGTAGGGTAGGGTAGGGTGGGCTTGGTTAAGTTAGGTTAGGTTACGTTAGGGTAGATTAAGTTAGGTTACGGTAGGCTAGGCTAGCCTAGGCTAGGTTAGGCTAGGGTAGATTAGGCTAGGTTAGGTTAGGTTCAGCTAGACTCAGCTAGGTCAGGCTAAGCTGGGCTAGGTTAGGCTAGGGTAGGTTAGGCTAGGTTAGGCTAGGTTCGGCTACATTCAGGTAGGTCACGCTACGCTGGGCTAGGCTCGGCTAGGCTTGGCTGGGCTGGGTTGGGCTAGGCTAGGCTAGGCTAGGCTAGGCTAGGTTAGGTTAGGTTAGGCTATGGTAGGTTAGGTTACAGTAGGGTAGGGTAGGGTAGGGTAGGGTAGGTTAGGTTAGGTTATGCTAGGGTAGGTTAGGTTACGGTAAGCTAGGTTAGGATAGGTTGGGTAAGGCTATGGTAGGCTAGGCTAGGGTAGGCCAGGCTAGGGTAGGGTAGGCTAGGTTAGGTTATGGTAGGGTATGGTAGGATAGGCTAGGGTAGGCTATGTTAGGTTAGGCTAGGTTAGTTCAGGCTAGGCTAGGTTAGGTTAGGGTATGCTAGGGTAGGGTAAGGTAGGCTTCGGTAGGTTAGGTTAGGTTAGGTTAGGTTAGTTTAGGCTAGGTTTGGGTATGCTAGGCTATGTTAGGATAGGTTAGGCTTGGTTAGGCTAGGTTGGGTTGTGCTCGGCTAGGCTAGGCCAGGCTAGGCTACGTTGGTTAGGCTAGGTTTTCTAGGCTAGGCTAGGTTGTTAAGGCTAGATTGGATAGGTTGTGTTGGCTAGGCTAGGATAGGTTTGCCTAGGTTGGGTTAGGGTAAGATAAGATATATTATGCTAGGTAGAGTAAGCTAGGTTAAGCTTGATTAGGCTAGGTAGAGTAGGCTAGGTTAAGCTAAGATATGCTAGGGTAGGCTAGGCTATGCTAGGTTAGGCTAGGTTAGATTAGGCTAGGTTAGAGTAGGTTAGGTTAAGTTAGGTTTGGCTATGCTAGAATAGGACATGTTATGCTAAGTTATAATAGGAGAGGTTATGCTAAGTTATAATATGATAAGTTATGCTATGTTAGAGTAGGCTAAGTTATGCTAAGTTAGAGTAGGCTAGGTTAGAGTAGGATATGTTAGTCTAGGTTAGAATAGGCTAGGTTAAGCTAGATTAGGCTAGGTTGAGTAGGCTAGGTTAGAGTAGGATATGTTAGTCTAGGTTAGAGTAGGCTAGGTTAAGCTAGTTTAGGCTAGGTAGAGTAGGCTAGGTTAAGCTAGATTAGGCTAGGTAGAGTACGCTAGGTTAGGTTAGGATAGGCTTGGTTAGGTTAGGTTAGTTTGGTTGGGCTTGGTTAGGTTAGGTTAGGTTACGTTAGGCATGGTTAGGCTAGGTTGGGCTAGGCTAGGCTAGGCTAGGCTAGGCTAGTTAGGGCTAGATTAGGTTCGGTTAGGTTACGTTGGCTAGGCTAAGTTAGGGAGGTTAGGTTAGGCTAGACGAGGCTAAGCTAGATTAGGCTAGGAGAATATGATAGGTTATGCTAAGTTATAATAGGATAGGTTATGCTAAGTTAGAGTAGGCTATGTTAGAGTAGGATATGTTAGGCTAGGACAGAGTAGGCTAGGTAGAGTTGGCTAGGTTAAGCTAGATTAGGCTAGGTTAGAGTAGGCTATATTAAGCTAGGTTAAGCTAGGTTAGGCTTGGTTAGGCTAGGTTAGGTTAGGCTAGGTTAGAGTAGGCTAGGTTAAGGTAGATTATGCTAGGTTAGTGTAGGATAGGTTAGGTTAGGTTAGGATTGGTTAGGTTATGCTTGGTTAGGTTAGGTTATTTTGGTTAGGCTTGGTTAGGTTAGGTTAGGTTAGGCATGGTTAGGTTAGGTTAGGTTAGACGAGGCTAAGCTAGATTAGGCGAGGCGAGAATAGGATAGGTTATGCTAAGTTACAACAGGATAGGTTATGCTAAGTTAGAGTAGGCTAGGTTAGAGTAGGATATGTTAGGCTAGGTTAGAGTAGGCTAGGTTAAGATAGATTAGGCTAGGTTAGAGTAGGCTAGATTAAGCTAGGTTAAGTTAGGTTAAGTTAGGCTTGGTTAGGTTAGGTTATTTTGGTTAGGCTTTGTTAGGTTAGGTTAGGTTTTAGGTTAGATGAGGCTAAGCTAGATTAGGCTAGGCGGGAATAAGATAGGTTATGCTAAGTTAGAATAGGATAGGTTATGCCAAGTTAGAGTAGGCTAGGTTAGAGTAGGCTAGGTAGAGTAGGCTAGGTTAAGCTAGATTAGGCTAGGTTAGAGTAGGGTAGATTAAGCTAGGTTAAGCTAGGTTAGGCTTGGTTAGGCTAGGTTAGGTTAGCTTAGGCTAGGTTAGCGTGGGCTAGGTTAAGCTAGATTAGGCTACGTTAGAGTAGGCTAGGTTAGGTTAGGTTAGACTTGTTAGGTTAGGTTAGTTTAGTTAGGCTTGGTTAGGTTAGGTTAGGTTAGGCATGGTTAGGTTAGGTTAGATGAGGCGAAGCTAGATTAGGCTAGGCAAGAATAGGATAAGCTATGCTAAGTTATAATATGATAGGTTATGATGAGTTAGAGTAGGCTAGGTTAGAGTAGGATATCTTAGGCTAGGTTAGAGTAGGATAGGTACAGTAGGCTAGGTCAAGCTAGATTAGGCTAGGTTAGACTAGGCTATATTAAGCTAGGTGAAGCTAGGTTAGGCTTGGTAGGCTAGGTTAGAGTAAGATATGTTAGTCTAGGTTAGAGTAGTTTAGGTTAAGCTAGATTAGGGTAGGTTAGAGTAGTCTAGGTTAGGCTAGGTTAGGCTTGATTAGGTTAGGTTAGTTTGGTTAGGCTTGTTTAGGTTAGGTTAGGTTAGGTGCGGTTAGGTTGGGGTAGGCTAGGATAGGCTAGGCTAGGCTAGGCTAGTTAGGGCTTAGTTAGGTTAGGTTAGGTTAGGTTAGGTTGGCTAGACTAAGTTAGGTTAGGTTAGGTTAGGTTAAGCTTGGTTGGGTTAGGTTACATGAGGCTAAGCTAGATTAGTTGAGGTGATAATAGGATAGGTTATGCTAAGTTAGGATAGGATAGGTTATGCTAAGTTAGAGTAGCCTAGGTAAGAGTAGGATATGTTAGGCTAGGTTAGTGTAGGCTAGGTTAAGCTATATCAGGCTAGGTTAGAGTAGGCTATATTAAGCTAGGTTAAGCTAGGTTAGTCTTGGTTAGTCTAGGTTAGGCTAGGTTAGGCTAGGTTAGGCTAGGTTAAGTTAGGCTAGGCTAAGTTAAGTTAGGTTAGGCTAGGCTAGGTTAGGCATGGTTGAATATGGAGATAATTTTTCCCTACTCGTTCAACGTAGGTTGTTTGCATGGCTGAATATGGAGATAGACAAAATTATTCACCCCAAAATGTATCTCTACATGACCATGATCTCTATATAGCTTCTGCAGATTTTGGGTCGTAAGAATGTAGTCCTTAAGAGCCTAGAATATATCCTAACTTCCTTGGATCCAATATTTGGCTCTAGGAGCGTTGCTTGCTCCAACCATCATATCAAAAACTGATAGATCATCATCTACATATGGGACCAAAAATGGAGACATACTGATTTCCATATGAAATTTTGGATTGTAACAATATTCCCCCAAGTGGAGCTAGCACAACCATGCTCTCTGTTGCCCCAGAACATAGTTTTGTAAATAGCTTCTCGGCCACTTGTTTACTACCAATATCTACATGTATGTCTGGGGGTAATATCTCGTACCTGGTTTCAACTTGGTACCACCCAAATGGAACAATACCCACCAAAAGCCATCTAAGAAATGGCTATATCTATTAGTGACTATGGTCTTAGGAAGACCATGAAGTCTAAGGAAAATATTGGCCTCTTGTGAAGTAGTGCACTATGAATCGATGGCAAAGAAATGTAAGTAATTTTTTATTTGACCAATGATCATAAAGATACAATCCTTACCATGTACCATTGGAAAAATTGTAATGAAGTCCATAGAAGGAATCACCCATTACCCTCTTGGAAAAAAAAGTGATTGTAATAACCTTGCAAGATGGTTGTTTTCTTCTTCATTCCTCTAGAAAAATATGCACTTCTTGATATGCTCGAGCACATCATCCTTGTGACCCTTCCATGAGAATCTCTCCCTAATGGCATGAGATTAGAATTTCTAGTCAAGAAGATCTGATCGTGTTAGTAGATGACCCCATACATCACTATATACCTCTCATCAGTCACCTTCCCTTCAAGTACCTCACATGTGAAGTGGTTCTTGGAATACTCCACCAACAACTGGGACTCCCACTATGAATCCACACTCATCAATGATAGTGTTTCTAGTCTATGTGATGAGGAATATCTTACCCCATTTCTTCTCTCTTTGACATATTCAATGTTAGATTCATATGCCGAAATTTTGCTAACCCATTTTTGCTTCCTCTCTTTTAACTGCTTTTTCTTAAGAAAAGATTGAAGATTGTGATGGTCAATCTTCAATTGGAAGTTTTTGCCCATTGAATATTCCTTGAGCTTGGCCAATTCATTAATTATGGCCAATAAACCCTTCTCATATATGGAATATACCTTCGTATGTGGTAGTATATTCTGATTCTCAAAGGCTATGGTATGGCCTCCTTGCACCCAAACTATGCCAACACCTACCCTTGAAGCATCACCTTCCAGCACAAAGGGCTTGGTGAGATCTAGCAATACTAATACCGGAAAAATACTCATCTTCTCCTTTAGCCAATCAAAGACCCCCTGCATAGCATTTGTCCCATCAAAGGCTCCCCTCTTATCTAGATCTGGGAGTGCTGTTTCTAGTTGTGATACCTCTTTAATGATCTTCGAGTCCCGGGACCTCCCTGGTGGAATGCTACCAAATACTGTAGCATCATGATCTAGAGGAGAATGCATATATGAGTAGACTGATTTTTCATTACCTCCTCTGTGCAAATAAGTCTCGATCTTATGTGCGAAGACTTCCTGAGATGGATAAGTGTGCGTGCCCTTGAACGTTTGGTGCTTGCCACTCTTCTTATCTTTCTATTCCATCTTCAAAGTCTCCCAATATGTGGTGACCTTCCCTAGTGTAATCAACCATTAAACACCCAATATCAAATTGGTTTTAGGAATATCGACCATAAAGAAGTGATCAATAAATGTCTATGTTCCCAAAGTTACAATCAATGCCAAAACATACTTCACACACTACATGGTTCTAGCACCTTGAACGAAAATAAAGAATCCTTCAAAATCATATGTGGGTATGGTTCTTTTCTACACTAGCTAAACATCAATAAAACTGTGGGTAGCCCCATTGTTTATCAATACTGACACTTGCTGCACAAGAATTGTGCCTCATATTCTCAAATTTAGATACTTGGGTAGTCCTCACAAATATCGAAGGGCTCCTCCAATTGGAGAAAATTCTCCATGTATACCCGCTAGTGGTGGTGGATCCTCTCCTGGTGCCACACTATCAAAGAATACTTCAATATTGTGTGCCTATCCTGCAACACATCGATGCCATGGTGCCCATGTTTCTTGTAAAGTGAATCAAAGCTTCCTCCTCCTCAAATATTTTGGACATCATCACTAAGAGGTCCTTTTCTCTGGTTCTCCTTTGGGGCGGGGGAGACCTTCACATCTCTCCCATTTCACTGAAAAGTGTGATTTTTTCTGAAATGGATCTCTTCCCCTTAGCAAAGAATCTTGTAAGTCCCTAGCCCTCTCAATTGCATCTTGCAGCGTACGTGGTCTAATGGAATTTACCAATCCATGTAAAGGCTCTTCTAGCCCATCAATGAGCATATATACTCTCCTAGCTATATATGAGTATGGCACCTTGCTGAGAAGTATTAGGAATTCATAGATATAGGTATTCAGATTTCCTGACTGCTTGAGCTTGGCTAGCTCAACAATTTGTTCCTCTAGATCTCTTCGGTCAAATATTTCTACCAATGTCCAGGTGATTTCTGCATATGCAGACACACCGACATGCCCCAATGTAGATAGACTGTCAAAACAACCATTCGTGTGCTTCACCTTCAAGGTGAAACACTACTATCTTAATAGCTTCAATCTGTGGCACTTGGTTCAATTGAAAATATATATCCAAATTTTCCAGAAAATCCTTGGCTTTGCACTTGTATGACCCACCAAAGTAAGGCAAAAATAATCTACCCATAATATGTTATAGATCATTTTTCTGCATGTACCCTACACTTCTATTGTTATTTCGAGGTATCCTATTATCCTTGATTTGACAGAACTCTTGGAAGTTTAGATTCTCCTTGAAATTTTGAGGTTGAGATTGATATTCTATAAATTAATCACCAAGCGTCTTGTTCTTTGGGTCCACCACCCCATTTCTCACTGCAGGAATGTAGGCATCGTGGAGCATTGGGAAAATTGTTGCATTACTAGTTGCTCACACCAGTGATGTGAAGTGCTCGAGATTTCCCCATTTAGAAACACTCTTGGGGTCTCTTTTTGTCTTTCCATCCTCATCTCCTTGATTTCTTTGGAAATATCTTACATGGTTTGGAGAAGAAGCTTGGAAAACTCTTTTTCATCCATTTCTCCTACTACTAGAGTCTTTCCTTTGATTCAATCTTTTTTTGTATAATCAAACCTTCGACGTATATTAATATATCACTTCTCCCATTCTTTAAGAGGTTCTTCTTATTATTATGACATAGATATAGTGCCTCATAAGCTGAGGCAAGATTATGCTCTAATACCACTGTAATATTACAAAATAAGAAAAAAAATAATATTGAACATAAAACTGGAAAATGCAGTAAACATCAATACGTCAAAAACATGATCATATCATTGAGCCATTTTATTATATATGATAGTAAAGAATGAGGCACAATAACTTAAGGAAAAGATACTCAAGCTAGGTAAAACAAGCATGAAATGACCCTATACATCAAGACATGACAAATTGTTGCTACATAAACTGTTTGGGGGCCATCAATGTGCAATCCTACTGGAAATAACTGCTACTGGAAACTATGAATTTATATATATTAAAATATAGTGCTCAAAAAATGTTGGGATACAAGATCTCGGCTTTCTAGCATACTTCCAAGATAACCCAGAAAGGGTTTCCAGAAATACCCAATATGAAAAATGCAGCCCTAGGTTTGAATTACACTCTACATGTGGGAAAATTTTGGGGGTTCGATAAAATAATGAGAAAATATCTGATATTACTCCCCACTAACTTTCTGGATGAAGGGCTACAACCCTCACTGGAAAATAAGATCAAAATCTTGGGTTATCAACCCTCCATTGAAACTTCCCTCCTGGATTGCACAATTCCAGAAGGAGACTGCACTGCTGAGGGTGGCTGAAGATTGGTCTGATGCTGGATGATGGAATGAAGCTCAAAGGAACCTCTTCTAAGTGGGCACTCAAATTCCCCTGAGGATGAGGGTGGGATTTCCTCTTGGAAACAACCTTGTGCTAAATAGCACAATAGACTCTGATAAATAGCTGAAGTGAAAGTCATAAAAGAGCATACATAAAAAATATTCATAATGTCCCCTATGGCTTCGATCCCCTTCCTTATATGATTTTTGAGTCTCCCCCCCGTTGGTCCCACTCAATAATGATGCTACTCTCATGGAGACTTCCTCCGGTTATGAGTTCATTGTCTTCCACTACGTCCACTACCTCCATGACTGTGTTGTTGATTTGGTCAATCTTGACCCCATCTAGATGCATTGACCCCCATTCACACCAAGGAGTGCTTTATTAAACTAGATACATTGATCCACATTCACATTATAAGTGTTTTATTCCTACTAAAGAGATTTTATGGGTCACTCTACCCTCTTATTCATCTATATTATTGACAAAAACAAAATTTGATATTCTAACTATCTAAAAGCTAATTAGGAATATTGCAGTGAAAGTAGTCTACTCTTGGACTTCAGGGATAATTTGGATCTGTTTATACCCACTGAACCCATCTAAGAGGGAGAATAAATTGTTTCCTGTAAGGCAATCCAGGACTGGTTTTATAATGGGCAAAGGGAAATGGTCCTTCTCATTGGCTTTGTTAAGTTCTCGATAATCAACACAGATTACCATTTTCCATTATTCTTCAGGACTAGGACAAGAGGAAATACCAACTCACTATATGATATAGGATAAATGAAACCTGCATCCAACAATTTTTGCTCTTATTTTTTAACTATGTCCTTTAGAGTTGGGTTCATCCTTCTTGGAGGTTGTCTCACAGGCTTGCATCGTTCCTTAATATAAATATGATGTCTACATATTGAAGGATGCACCCCTTTGATGTCCTTGTAATCTAAAGAAAACACATCTAGGTTTTCTTTTAGAAGCTGGAAAAACTACTTTTCTTCTTCATCTGATAGGTTTCAGTTGATTTTCTGAGAGGTGGATGGGTAAAACTCTACAATATTTTTTGTTTCATAGGTTGAATTGACTGAGTGCAAATCCATATAAGGTTGGATTTCAGATTCTTTAACTAGGTTTTTAAGTTGACTGTTAGTGGGGGACTGGTTTTGAATGACATGGTTAATGAGTTCATCATCATCAAGGTTCCTCCCTCTAAGAAAAAAATTTATGGTACAAATTGGGGTAGTGTTATATACCTCATATTCTTCATCCTCCAACCATATAGGTAGATCGTGATCAATGGAAGGTTGGGTTAGAGGATATAATACCAACTTTTTAGACAAGGGATCATTATTAATTATCATGTTTCTAGCCTGATAGCTGATATAAGCATCAACAATGGATAACCAAGGTCTCCCTAAGATTAGAATATATCCATTGCTGCAAAACTAGGAGAACTGTAGGATACTCCCAAGAGTCAATTGAAACCACAATATCCTCAACTATTCCTTTCGATGTTACTGTGTATCTATCCACATTTTTTAGAAGTGTTGTGGTTTTCCTCAAAGTCCCTTGGAGGTTGAGTTTAAACATAGTTTTCTCATGAAATTGATGAGAGCCCCGAGATCAATCAGAGTATTGGGGATTACGACATCATCTATGTGCACATCTAAGACTAGACTACTAGGATCCAGGTACTTTTGAAGGATCACCCTTCCCAACATTAAGTTAGATAGTTGTACTACTACATTGATGGTGGGGGTATCTTTCTTCTTTCTCCCGGGTTTATCGAAGCACTTTTCGTTGATGCTTATTGTAAATAGGGACATCCTTAATGGCCTGGAGAAGCGGTATGTTTACACATAAATTTTTCATTTCTCCCAGAAGTTTAATATCCTCTAGGGTGTGTTGAATGGAATGGATAAAGCACTCAGGAAAAGGAGGTTGTTGGATCTTAGTGTTACTTTATTCCTTTTCCTCCTCAAACTCTACAGATGGAGATGGAGGGTGGTTTTCTGGGATTACTCTTCCTAACCTGAGATTAATCTCCTCTATCTCTACAACATAAGCTGCATAGGATGTCTCCCCATTATAAACCTACTATTTTTTTTTTTTATTTGGGTTCATATTGTGTCATGTAGGAATCTAAGGGAACTTGGGTAGATCAACATGAGTAAGCTGAGGTTGAGGTTGGGGTGGAGGCATTAGACTCAGGTGGTTGATTATGTTAAGGCCTCCACCCTTGGGATGGATTGTTCCACTAAGGTTTTTGAGGAACATACTGCTGAAATGATTGGTTCAAAGGCTGAGGATTATATGGAGGGTTGTAAGGCCAAGTAGGGGGTCTAGGCCAGGATGGAGGAGTTGGGGTGTACCAATATTTTGGGAGCATTCTTATTATTGTGATAGTAAGAGTAAGATGCACCTTGCATACCATGCTAATATGACCTAGGGCCTTAAGGCCTTCTTTGGTTGATGAAATAGAGTTTCTTTGGTCCTACTTCCCCACCTTGATATACAACTTTGAGTCTAGGTAAGGAGGGACACTTGTGTGTCGCATGATTCTCCTCATAGACTAAGAAAGCCTCTATGAAATTTAATGGAAATTCATTTCTAGGGTGTTTTCTGGTACATCTATGGAAAAATATAGCCAAGGCTCTTTCTTCTTCCTTTTGCTTCTTTGACCTGCATTGTGTCCATTTTCAAAGAAAAGGTGTGTAGAATGTGACTCCTACAACCCACTCATTTTTTATGGAGGTGGAATAGGAAGAAGTATTGGTTGTACTTTCGCCAACTGTGCCTTTCTTCCTAGCTGCCCTAGAATGGTTCTTGAAGACAATTTTGATTGTTTCATAAGGAAGTTGGTAGATATATCCTTCTGATAAAATATTGAGTGTTTCTATATCCTCCTTCCTAATCCCTTGGAGAAGTGCTAGTTTAAGTGATCTAGGATCAAGAGTACAGTTAGATCTCTTATAATTTAACTGAAACCTCTCTTCATAGTCTTTTAGGGATTCACCAGGCCCTGGGTTCATCCCGAATATCTCATCCTTAGTTTCCTTGGACCTATAGTAGTCCATGTACTTGTTTTCGAAGGCTTCTTGTATATTTTCCCAAATAATGATGATGTTCCTAGGTAGAACCATGAACCAACACAAGGTTGAATCCTTAAGGGTAGATGGGAATAGCTTCAACTTTTGATCATCTGAGGCATAGTCATAGGTCCTAAAAAAAAACAACAGGTTCAAACATGAATGTGTCAGGATATTTCGAGGTATGTCCGTGAAAGCGTGGAAGGGCTGAGGGGCTAATGTTTTTCATTTTAGTTTCCCCATCTGCCTCTCTAATGGGAAATGCTCCCTGGGCTTTAGTGTTAGCCATGGTTGAGATAGGCGAGGTAAGTTCGTTAGGTTAAACACAATCTTATTCTTCTCCAATACATTCTTCAAAATTTTCATAAGTCTCACCTATGGTGTGTTTGACCTCACAACCACTGAAGAAGAGCGAAGGGTGACTATGTGGTGATGTGGGTTTTTAGGTAAAAAAATTCCTTAAGTATCCCTTCTCCTGTGAGGCATGAAAATTAGATTTTTTTGTATTTTTTCAATATTTTTAAACAACATGTAAAATGAAATTAGAAAATAATGCTAAAACAAAATCAAAGCATCTAGTAGAGACCTCCCAAGTAACGTCGCCAAAAAGTGGTGAGCCCTGGTATTGCACCAAGAATGCTGCAACTCCCAGAGTCTGCCCTAATTTACTTTATCAACCCAAGGTTCATACAAAATTTGAGGTGACAGTGCTATATACACAACAAATGCATTCTACTCATGACATCCTCTTCTGAGCTTTACGAAAGGGTGCTACTTCTAGGGTTTATGGATGTAGTCTGTCACACTTCTAAATTTAGGCCTAGGGCTACAAATGATTTAAAGCCATGGTTCTATCAGCAAGTACAAAAATACACTATAGCGAGAAAGTACATCTAACTTCTTTGCAATTAAAGATATATACACATTAAGCTATTATAAGAAATTAAAGCAAACTAGGCATGTCTAATGAAGTAAATTTGCAAATTGAAATTGCATAAAGGAAACTAACGTAATTACACTTTTTTGGGCCAAATGGATTAAAACACTCTACTCACTCTATTATATATCTATCATGCTTTTAATGATGCAACTAAGCATGACCTATATATGTTTGTAGATGTGATGTTTTGCAGCTAGGAGAAGAAAGTGCTAAGGTGTCTTATGGAAGGATTCAACACATGGGTACAAGGACGAAGGTGTATGGGTGGTTTTAGCAGGTCTAGAGGATGTGTATGGTGGTTTTTGGGCTTAAGAAGGGGCCCAATAGTGCTGCTTTAGGTGTTGTTATATGTTTCGTGTATTTTTATATGAAATTCCTGAATTGCTACAGGAAACAGTCTCAGGGCAATATGAGGCAAAAAATGGGTGTGAAAAGGGTAGGGAATGTGGATTGAAGATGGTTTTCGATGAGTGGAAGGTGTCCCACCCATTTTTAAATTTGAGAACCTCTTGGGAGTCCTGTCTTGCACCTCTAGGGTTTTCCCATGGTGTAGGGATGAAAAAATCTGAAAATAGGGTTGATGGTGATTTCGATGAAGAGAGGGATCATAAAGGGTGAGATATGAAGCTGAAGGTGTTGGTGAAGTTCTCCTTGGCTCTACTACCTAAACCTGAAAGAAAAGTACCCATTAATGCAATAAATATGGACAAATTCATGATAAATACAACGGAAAATATGACTTGAATTTGGAAAGAAAATCTACTTTCACCTACAAATGGAGATCTAACACAACATTATAAACATATCCATGGAACTACAAGGAACTAACTTATCCATTCCAAGAAATCATAAAATAAAAAGAAATTTCGGCTTGTGGAGAAGATCTACCCTCCTCAAGCTCCAGTGAAAGAGATGAGAGGGGGAGGCTTGAGTCACAGCTTTATGAATTTATAACCTATTCTACCAACATGTAAGAAAGCTAAATCTACAAAAAAAGATAAATGGAAGAAAACTAAAAGTAGTGAATGAAAATGCAAGAAAACTAGCTAAATAATCATAAGAAAAACTAAGTAAAATTACATGAAAGTAAAGAATTATTACACAAGGGAGACTAAGGCACATGGATTGGGCCATAACCCATAAACCTAGCTCTCTGAAACTAGATCACTGAAGCACAACCTGAATACTGATTTTATTTAAAATGATAGTATCATTACATCAACATGAAAGTCATAAAAACTTATTACAAGTGAAAAGAGCCTAATGGATTTTTCCAAAGTTCGAATCATAATTATCTCCTCCTCAGCCCTATTTAAACTAAAGGGTAGCTACTAGCAACTCCCTAAAAATTAGGTGATGAGTCCACTTGACTGCGATTGAAGTGTAGCTTTGGTGTAGCTTTGGTGATTTATCCCTATTCCTCCTGTACTCCAAGATTGTGGAAACCCTTTCTTCCCTCACAGAGATGTTCATTCCTCTTATATGACATCCATGTGTATTCATTTGGAAGGATATTGTTGAGGCTTAGTCTGGACATATGAGAAGGACGGTTTCACTTGGAGCTATGGCTGAATCAGGTGCTATTCCTCCACACTTCTCTACATTCATCAATAAAGAAGCTATGTAATATTCTCTATATTCATGATATTTATGATTTATACATGTTATGATATTATTATCAATGATTTAATGTTTTTATGCTTTTCTGATTATATGATCTAATGCTAATATCTTGAACATGCTTTGAATCACTACTAGTATATGTGCCTTTCTTGAATGAGTTGCAACTTTTGGAGCATTAGGAGAAGGAGAGGGTTTGAAACCTATGAGATTTCCTTCAAACATAGGACCTACAGGTACTACTCCTTCCCATTTTAATAAATTAAGCATTAGGAGGACTACCTATTTGTATACTTCTTGTTATGGTTTTCCTCTTGCTCTGTTGTGGTTTCCAACCCAAACCCTATGGTTTTTTATTACTTAAAAATTATACCAAGCCTTATAATTATATGCAATGGACAAAGTATTTGGTGGAATTATTATTTCATTGAAATCTTCATACACATAAATTTTAGGTACCATTGTCTTTAGGCCATCTTGAATCCTATGGTAAGTGTGCAATTTGGTGGGTTCAAATAATTTTTGTTCCAATGCTTCTTTGATGAGTTTGGTATCCTTTTCCATGATATCTAAACTTTGTGCTTGCAAATTCTAGTGTATCTCTTGCTCCACTTCTTGTTCTAGCCTTATGTCCCCTCATGCTCTGATGGAGATTATATTTTTGGATTTAACCAATTACTCCATCATGTTATGATGTTGTTGGTACATTAACAGAGTCCTTTCCACATCCTTTTCTAGCTCCTCTTCAGCGCACATGACGATTTTGAATTTTATTCTATCTGTTTCTCTGGTTGTTTCATTTGTCCTTGGTAATGTCTCTTGTGATGTTGAGTATGTTGTATTCCACTCATGCATATCTTTGATGGTTGTGAAGGCCACCTTAATAGTATTTCTATAACTTTCACTGCCATCATAACTTTTACGAGTACGATAACAATATTTTGAAGTTTCCCAAGCTCTACATACAACGATTTTATGAATTCCTCTAATGAAACATTTTATTTTAATGTTTCATCCTAGTAATCCTTATCATAAGGCCTAAAGGACGACAAGCCATGAATTCATTGATGAGGTTTATCACTTTCTTGTTGTGGATTTTTGACGCTTCCTCCAAGCTCCTTGAATATATCCAAGATGTGGTCAATGTTATTCTAAGTATTCGTATAGAAGGGAGTCCCTCTAAAGAAACGGATAGAGGATTATGCATTGTGTTATACACTATGTTTTCCTTAGTCCCTACTGAGATCAATTTTGTTAGTTCTCGAGCTAAATAAATGTGTTTCTTGGATAATATTATGGGAGCAATGATCAAATCAGAAGCATGATGGGTCCAAGGCCTCATTTCCTTAATCAGTTATGATACCCATATCCCTAATTGGGAGATAATATCGTGTAATTGGTTTTGGAGATGGGATCAAAGGATCAACATCCATATTGGGAAATATGTTTTAAGTTTAATTTCAACTATGCGCTTTCTGTCTTGCTTCTGCCTAAGACGGTTTGTTATATATTTAATTTTCTAATCATTCCTATGAATTCTTATTTCTTTCTTCTTCCTTCTTCATTGTTTATTCTACTCCCCCTCAGAATTTTATGCTACGCTTTGGCCTTTTTCTTAGCCTTTTCTTTCTCCCTTAATTACCTTTATTTTCCTTCAAATTCTTTATTGTTTACTTTCTTGGCTTCTTCTTTTTTCTGTCATCCTTTTTTTTGCATCATTTTTATATTTGACATCTTTACCTTTCATAATTGTCCAATGCTGAGTTCAACAACATCCATCAGTTCAGAGCCATTGACACGTTCTTTTGCATCTATGGTCACTGTAGCATTATATAAATTCTTGATTTTATCTTTTCCTTCATTGGATTTTAACGTGTATGGCCACTTAAATTTCAATTGAAAGTAGTGATACACTATTATGGCTGTTGGACCATGCCATTGGAAATTGAGTTCCTTGAATTTTGGTGTTTCAATTCAATGGATTCAAGGGTAACTTCTTTATAACACTTTAAGAAGTATTTACTTACATATAATGTATATATAGGACATGGTGGCTTCATTTTTTGTGTTAACATGCCTCCAATTCCCATGGTCACTTGATATGCCATTTCTTGTAAGATCACTTTGTTGATGGAAAATAATGGTACATGATGTGGTGATTTCCACTATAAGAATACTATGATGTATTTGGCCTAATAAACTACATCATACAATGTTTCTATAGCCTACTTAAACATGCAAGATCAGCCACTATCAAGGAGGATGCATAATAATGGCTAGATAAATCCTTATTTTATTCTTAAGTAATATGTTTTGTAATGATTTTCCCATAAATAGCTATAGTATATGTTTATTAATTCTATCTTTGGAGATAAAATTCACCTCTATCCTAATATTTAAAATTCAAATTTATAGCACACACAATCGATAATATATTATGCCATATAAAAATATGGTTATTTTCCTACTACTAGAGTCTCACCTTCTCGTACTCTTGTTTGAATGGAGAATTGTACAATATTTTCCCATTTAAATGCACTTCCTTATTGGGGCAAAACTTTACATTAATGATAGATATCTCTCTTCAAACATATCTACATTAGGTCTACCATAATGTTGGAAACACATAACCATGATCAATTGATATTCTTTCCTTAGCACCTTAGTATTATAAACCATATTAGTCTTGGTATAGAACTTGATAGGGTCCTACCACTGACTTTTTTGGATTCCTTTACTACTTAGGAAAAAAATTCCGTATTCATTTTCCCTAAGTGCTACTTCATCTCTCGGAAATTTACAATAATCAAGAATGTGGGGATATGTGAATATCATCATACCTTCACTGGGGATATCTCTAAGCGTCATATATATAAAATCAATGCACTTTATAATCCATTTAATTTTATCCCCACAAGGGAAAACTATGGAATGTGATGCAAACATGTGTAACGAAGACCTTCTGACATTATGATATACTTCACCATATTCTCCGTCATACATTATCTCTTTTCAAGAAAACAATTGATATATTTATAACCTAGTAATGTACATGGATTTTCCAATAAACCAATTTGTTTCTATGTATGTGGGAATTGAGGCCATAAAAATTTCTTCTTTCCACTCTTATGGAATCTTCTTTCATGGGGCCATTTCCTCTAACGATGATGAAATCATGACACACTAAAGGTCTACTATATCTGTCATTTAAAAAAATATTCATAGTGATAGATTAATTTATCCAAAATAAATAAATTTATAGAAAAACAAAAAAAAATTAGTATATTCATATGTAGGGTGACATGTTATGGTTCAAAGAGAATGCATTGACTACAGAAAAATGTTACATTGTGTAAGGGAAGAAGAGGATGCATGCAACAAAACCCACATTGAAAATTAATATGGGGAAGAGGGATTTTTATCGCACATGCGCATATCATTAACATGTCGTAAATTCTCCATTGTAAGGAGAGATTTTATAGTGTTGCTATAATGAAAAATGGAAGACATGAAGAAGGGCACTCTGCTAGACTACCAAGTTGTGCTTTAAAATGTTGTGAGAGTTTGTTGCACCATGTAGCTTCTTAGAACATGCTCAAGCTTAAATTATCTTAATAAGTAGAGTTTCATGATAATTTCCTTTTATATCTTTATAATTTGAATGAATTGGATTTCAAATTTGGACTTAGTTTAAAATTTTGGGGTTTTTGTAGTGGTTACAACAATATGCACAAAAAAATATTATGCGAAAACAAAACTATAACAAGAAAAAGAAAAGAGACTCATAAAGACCATATCATTATAAATCTAGAAGATATAATGATGGGAATAAGTTAGATAAAGAAATATATAGATCGAAGAAGTCCTTAATATGATAATGTGGCTTTGATGTTTCACTCACATAGAGACAACATGGCACTGACATGATGACGATGTGGCTCTAATGTGGTGATCGTGTGGAATCATTGTGGAGGTTTCATGGAACTAATGTGGCATAGACATCGAGATGACATGTTATTGACATTAACACGTTATGTGGTAAGGTTATATGGATTAGAGTGTGCATTGGTGCTAATATGGATATATAATGATAGTAACAAGTGACATGGATACTAGATGTGGGGAGGTCAACTATTCTGTGTCTGTCTATCTAGAGGTTTGAACCCTTATATTGTGGATAAACCTCAATACTAATAGGACTTGAAACACTTGATATATGACATATTTCATGTTCCATTAAATACTGCAACAATAAACACACAAAAAAATGAATTATGCATATAAAGAAACTAGGAAGAAAAATAAAAGAGCCTGATCAAGTACATATCATTGCAAAGCTAGCAAATATAACGATGGGACTAGCTTACATAGAAAAATATTTTGATCTAGGAAGTCCCTGAGGTGGTAGATGATAATGTGCCTTTGATGTGCTACTCACATCGAGATAACATGTCATTGAAATTATGATGTTGTGGCACCAATGTGGTGATCATGTGGCATAGATGTGGAGATTTAATGGCATTGAGGTGGAATAGAGTTGGATATGACATGATGTTGACATGGATGCGTTATGTGGCAAGGTGATATGGATTAGGGTGTGAAATGGTGCTAATATGGAAATTGGATGGCAATAGCAAGTGACATGGAAACTATTTATTGGGAGTTGAGGTATTGAGTGTTGGTTTATTGAGAGGTTTGGACCCTTATATTTCACTTCAAACTCAATAATAATAGAAATTGAAACACTTGTTAGATGAAAGAGGTCTAAAAAAATGGTTGTGATACTATCATCATAGAATGTGTTTGATATTAGCTAATTCAAGAACAATAGTAGAAAGGTATTTCCAAGTGGCTATGGGCCTCAAGAACTAAATGGATAGATGAAAACAAATTTGAGTGAGGAAGTATCATAAGTTTTCCTCAAATGTAGAGGAATTAGGCATCATTAATCAATAGTAGTTATGCATAAATAATGACACAAACCTAGTTATAGTTAGGGTTCACACAAGATAGCTAATGGAGGATTAAAACATAAAATTTGAATTCATCAATGAACGTCTTCCACTTAATTACAATCATCCTTTGATAGATATTTTATGAACTACTAGCTCATCTAGATATTTCATGAACTACTAGCTCATCTAATATAGAAAGAATTCTTCCCACTTTTAAAATGTAGAATAAGGAGCCATTATGTCAACCTTCATTCCATTGGTCAGTGAGATGTATATTCCCACTTTTGTGCCCCATACATTACGTGTCTCTATTCGAGGAGTACCTTTCTACTAGCTCATCTAATATAGAAAGAATTCTTCCCACTTTTAAAATGTAGAATAAGGAGCCATTATGTCAACCTTCATTCCATTGGCCAGTGAGATGTATATTCCCACTTTTGAGCCCCATACATTATGTGTTTCTATTGGAGGAGTACCTTTTAAGTTCATGGCACATCCCAATTAAGAGACTCAAGGTGTAAAATTTTATAGGTCCATTTTGAGCAATCAAATGGAAATTTATTGAGTAAAAAATTCAAAATATCAGCATAAAGTGTTGTGATAGAATTATTCATATAGTGACCTTTAGAATTATCTAAAAATTACCTCTATAGGAGCTCATATATAAATATTATGCCTACCATAGTTGAAGCTAACTTGTTGGCCACCATGGTACTAAGTAGATGGGAGAGGCGGTCCTACCCACATCTAGACCAGGGGAAATCTTAGGAACAAAATTTCATAAATTGACTTATTTTCAATGCTTTTTAAAATAAAAAATAATGCACTTTCATTTTTCTTTCTTAAATGATTCACATAAATTTTATACGATAAAATTAATTTATGCAACAATTCATCAAAAAAATTATAGAGACTATGGAAAATTCTTATAAATATGTATATTTTTAGATGAATATGGTCAAACAATTTAGAGAACTAGTAGGATTTGCCAAAATTTCTACACTTTGATATAATTTCCATGATTAAAATTTTGCATAATCATAGACCTTTAAGAATATTCTAGATACTCTAAAACCTAGTGCTAACTGAGAGTAGAGGAACACAAAAGCCTTAAATGTAGATGACTATTACGCTATATTAAATATTAGGCCACCTAAAAGAAGGGAGATTCAATTCTTTTAGCTGTGTACTTGTTTCATAGTTGTGAAAAGCACTAATGGGTGAGATGTTAGGCAACAATAGATGAGGAATAAGATTTTGTAGTAGCCACTTAAGCCATCATGTCAAAGAAAACTTGGTAGTAAGAGCCTCTTTCTTTATATTTTCATTTCCATTACAAAAAAACAAACAACTGTGATAGCAATACATTCTAGCTATACTTCCTCCCTCTTTAAATTCCTTAAAAAACATATTAAATTGATAAAATTGAGTAATAAAATAATTCTGAAAAATACATATTATATATAACCCCTAATCTCTATTACCCATAAGTAATATAACCACATACCTATTATTTTAATTTATTTTGTATTAAATTTAAAACATATGTTATTTTTATAAATTATATTTAAAGAATAAAAATTATGTATTATTTCTTAAAAAAATCATAATTCAGTTTGAAGTACTAAGATTTCAATATTATTAAATTTAAAAATCCAATATTTCATATTTTCAATCTAATAATAAACTTTTATATTATTAAATCTAATAATCTTTCCGAGATACAACTGCTAGAAATGATCTGGCACAAACGGCTAGATATGACCTTGCACCCTCACACCAAACAGCTAAAATGACGTGGCACGTCCCTCACAAATTAGCGGTGGATTAAAAAAGCTACGACGCAGAGTTAGACCGTTCACAAGTTCAGAGTTATATAATGAGGTTTTTTCTTATGCTGTTCATCCTTTCAATTACTTTCTGGTTCTCTTCTCCTTTAGATGCGCCTTAGGCTTCTTTATTCATTCTATTGCTTTCCACTTCTTCTTCCTAATTCTCTCTTTTTGTTGATGCCTTAGCAAACCAAATCCGCCAGTTTCTTCTGTAAAAAACGTGTCGATTGTTGAAAGAATCCCTCTGCCCACCACTCTCACCATCCCCAGACGATTTTTGAACTGTCTAGAACGAGAGCTGTTGCAGACACCCAGTCTACCATTTTCACCACAAATAAACTCACGGGTATACCTTGGTATTGTTTTTTCAAATTTATGTTTCTGAGAATTTAGGGTTTTAGCTGTGTCTGTGCAACAGATTTTTCAAATTTATGTTTGTGTGTGTAACAGATTTTCTTTGCTCAGATCTTGTTGCCGATGATAGGAATAGGGCACAGTAAGTTCGTTAAGAAGGATGCGAACAAGGCAATACAGCGACATGAACAGCAGCAACAACAACAGTTGCAGCGCCATGAGAACAAAGAAAATGTTATGGAAGGAGGAATAGGGTTTACTCCTCCTTTCGGTTCTCCTCCCACTGGTGCATTGGCTGCTGCTCACATTAAGCACGCCACTACAGATTATCTCCACAGAGAGAAATCTGGGCCTCTTTCGCCCAGTCCTCATGCAGCGTTCTCTTCCCCTTTCCATGCGTTCGATTTGTTTGTTTGGGTCTATGTGAGTTTTTTGGGTAAAGGTTATTTGTGGAAGTTGAATGATAATATTTTAGATTCCCTGTTTGTAGCTGCACCTATCAGGTCAATTGTTTATGTGTTGATCTATGTTCGGCAGCTAATAATCCTGTATGTTTTGTTCAACAATTATTTGCTAGTCATAGATTTGGTTGCTCAGGATGCCCACTTGCGGTAATGACACAGGGTACTTTTCTCAGGTTCCAGAGGGCGCTAATAATTGTTAATGGTAGGAATTCCTCCTCTGTTTGCCGTTGGGTTGAGTATGCCACAGCGGTACAGGGCAGATGAAAGTCTGTCGAATCTCTGTTTAGGGTTAATTATTGTGCCTCGAGGCCGCTCAATTCCGTGCATTTGGGGAGCTTAGAACCTTGGGTTTTTACGAAGTTGAACTGTTTGGTATTAGAGATATGTAGTGCAAATTCCCTCGTAATTAGTTACTGGGTTTCGAACCACAGACACGGGGAAACTCCCCTGTAGTTTCTTTTCTAGACTGGAAGCATTTCCTGCAATCTTTTTTAAGAAGAAAGAGTGGCATTACCCACTGTTGTCATGCAAGAAATTCTTAATTACAAAGTATCTTTGATTATTTCACTCTGTCGCCGTCCAAAAATCAACAGTTCAATCTAGCAATATGTGGTTAACGGTGTGAACCCTCATCCATCTAAAAACAAGTTGCAGACGTTACTTCTCTAAATATTTGGTCGAGTGAGTCTTTTAATCTTCTCCTCATTTAGATTTGCTTTAGTGCTATGCCTTTTGATTTGAATTGTTTTCTGAGCAGATAAAGCATACAATTAAAGATGCTAAATATTTGGCCTAGTCAATCTTTTAATGTTCTCCTCGTTTAGTTTTATTTAGTGTTATGCCTTTTGATTTGAATTGTTTTCTTAGCAGATAAAGCATACAATTAAAGATGTTGGACATGAGATTGTTGGCTGTAAAGAGGAGGCTAAAAAGACCTAGTTCTGCTGGACATACTATCTTTGGCTGTTGGCATATAATTAAAGAAGTTGGACATATGATCTTTCGCTGTTCGCTGTAAACAATAAGCTAGAAACACCTAGTTCTACGGTGGACTACAGGTAAGTTTCTGTCTCTTTTCTTGAGTTAAACTAGTTTTAAGTAAACTCATTTCAACGAGCTATAGATAGGCTTCTATTTCATTTTCCAGTGATTCTATAATTATAATTTGTGGATTAGTACTGTTCCAGTGATTCTATAATTATAATTTGTGGATTAGTATTGTCCTTGTAGTAGAACTCATTAGTTCATTGTCCTATAAATAAACTATTGTTTTTAATACCTTGTTTCTAAAAGCACCCATTACATTGATTCTCTGTGCTAAGAATAAATTAATGCTATAATGTTTCATGTCTAGGGATATGAAACCACCGCAGTCTTTCCATTTCTGTTCAAATTATCTTAAGCTATCGATTCTTTTAGGTTAAAATTCTAATTTCTTTCTAATTTTCTAATGCCATAGTTTCTTCTTAATTTCAGCTGATGTAATCTCCTTATCTGTCAAATCTCAAGCAGAGAAATTGTTTGATTTCTCTCATGCTATTGGTTTAACTGTTTTATGTTGCATATCAAAATTATTCACCCTAATGAAAATTATTCACCCTAATGAATAATTTTCCACATCTAAAAATTAGATATTTCTTTGTTCTGGATCTATCAAATATCTAATTATAAATGAAATCTCTAGGCATACTGACTTTTCTTTTATGTTTTTTAATGTGTGCCTTGAAGATTTCCATTCCATAAATTATATCTAACTTTAATTTTCGTTTAATTTCTTTCCAAATAAAAATATTTAAAACATTTATAAATTAATAAAATAGTAAACATTGTTCTTAAAAATTTTACAAATCAATCTCAAATATCTTCGTTTAATTTTAGAATATTTATAAATTAATAAAATAGTAAAGATTGATCTTAAAAATTTTACAAATGAATCTCTAAAATCGTTAAGTATCTTCATCGATAAAACAAATTGAATGGTTGCACCATACCTAATTGGCTCGCTGGAATCCGAAAAGAAAGTACAAAAATTGGAGAATTCGTAGGATTTCATTTATCAATTATTTTTTGCGAGCCCTCTAATAAATAGAACTTCAAACGACAACAAGAATAGGACATTTTGAGTGATGGGTATTTTATGTTAAAGCACTCTGGATGGGAAACCTAATCCGTTTATTTCAGATTTAGTTGTATTCATTTATTTACCCTGTAATGAGTTAAATTTATGAGAGTAGTTTTTGCTGGTTTCTTTAATTGGATTAATTTAATTTATTCCATTTAGTTTAAATAATTTCAATTATTCATTTATTGAGGTATTTTATCAAAGTTCTTGTTTTAATTTAAATTAGTTGATTTAATCTCTCTCAAAATAAAATAAAAAGAAGTATTTTTCTAATGATTTTAGTTTAGATTATTGGATTTCTCAAAATTATTTTCAATTATGTTTTTCATTTAAAAATAAATTTTTCATTTACATCTTATAACTTAGGTTACATTTTGTTTTTAGATTTTTTTGGTAAGATTTAATGCATCTTAAATTATGTTTTCCTAAATTTATTTTATTTTAAATAATTTTTGTTATATTTAAACTTTTATTAATAACATTTAATTTGTTTTGTTTTTTAATGTTTTCTAGATTAATATTCTTTAGTTTAATTTATTTCTAAAATGATTTTCAAATTTAAATATTTAATATGTTATTTAAGTTTTGCACTATATTTTATTAATGTTAAAATATAGTTTACTGTATTTTTTAATTAAAATAACATAATGTGCAAAGAAAAAAATGTTTGAATTTATATAATATAAATTGATAATGTTTTTATATTTAAATATATATAATAAAATTAAATTGTACTCTAATTATTTCATAAGATTGTTTTTGAATATATATTTTATTAAAAATTTCATTAGGCTAGGCTAAACTAATCTACAGTGGGTTGGGATAGACTAAATTATTCTAGGCTAGACAAGGATAGAATAGGTAAGGTACGGCCGGAAAAAAATTAGGCTACTCCAAAGTAGGCTAGGTTAGGCTAGAGTAGACTAGGTGAGGGTGGGCTAGGGTAGGCTAGGCTAGAGTGGGCTAGGTTAGGCTAGGTTAGAGTAACCTAGGGCACGCTAGGTTAGAGTAGGCTAGGCTAGAGTGGGATAGGTTATGCTACGTTAGAGTAGGCTAGGCTAGAGTAGGGTAGGTTATGCTAGGTTAGAGTAGGCTAGGCTAGAGAAGGATAGATTGGGCTAGGTTAAGCTAGATTAGACTAGGGTAGAATAGGATAGGTTATGCTAGGTTAGAGAAGGGTAGAATAGGATAGGTTATGCTACGTTAGAATAGGATAGGTTATGCTAAGTTAGAGTAGGCTAGGCTAGAGTAGGATATGTTAGGCTAGGTTAGAGGAGGGTAGGTTAAACTAGATTAGGCTAGGTAGAGTAAGCTAGATTATGCTAGATTAGGCTCGATTAGGCTAGGCTAGGCTAGGCTAGGCTAGGCTAGAGTAGGCTAGGTTAAACTAGATTAGGCTAGGCTAGAATAGGATAGAATAGGATAGGTTATGCTAGTTTAGAGTAGGCTAGAATAGTATAGGTTATGCTCAGTTAGAATAGGATAGGTTATGCAAAGTTATAGTAGGTTAAGTTAGAATAGGATATGTTGGGCTAGGTTATAGTAGGCTAGGTTAAGCTAGATTATGCTAGGTAGAATACACTAGGTTAAGCTAAATTAGGCTAGGTTAGAGTAGGTTAGGTTAAGCTAGGTTAGGCTAGGTTATACTAAGTTAGGCTTGGTTAGGTTAAGCTTGGTTAGGGTTGGTTAGGGTTGGTTAGGTTAGGTTAGGTTAGGCTAGGTGAGGTTAGGTTAGGTTAGGTGAGGTTAGGTTAGGTGAGGTTAGGCTAGGTTAGGCTAGGTTAGGTTAGGCTAGGCTAGGTTAGGCGAGGCTAGTTTAGGCTAGGTACGGTAGGATAAGCTACGGTAGGGTAGGCTTGGTTAGGTTAGGTTAGGTTAGGTTAGGTTAGGGTAGGCTAGGGTAGGTTAGGATAGGTTTAGCTAGGGTAGGCTAGGATAGGTTAGGCTACGTTAGGCTAGGTTAGGTCAGGCTAGTTTGGGGTTAGGTTGGGGTTAGGTTAGGTTAGGTTAGGTTAGGTTAGGCTAGGGTAGGCTAGGTTAGGTTAGGTTACGTTAGGCTAGGCTAGATTAGGCTAGGCTAGATTAGGCTAGGCTAGATTAGGCTAGGCTAGATTAGGCTAGGTTAGGCTAGGGTAGGTTAGGCTAGGGTTAGGCTAGGCTAGGTTAGGTTAGGTTAGGTTAGGTTAGGTTAGGTTAGGCTAGATTATGCTAGGTTAGGCTAGGTCACGCTAGGTTAGGCTAGGCTAGGTTAAGCTAGGTAGAGTATGCTAGGTTAAGCTAAATTAGGCTAGGTTAGAGTAGGTTAGAGGAGGCTAGGTTGAGCTAGGTTAGGCTAGGTTAAGCTAAGTTAGGCTTAGTTATGTTAAGCTTGGTTCGGCTTGGTTCGGCTAGGTTCGGCTAGGTTCGGCTAGGTTAGGTTAGGCTAGGTTAGGTTAGGTTAGGTTAGGTTAGGTTAGGTTAGGCTAGGCTAGGCTAGGCTAGGCTAGGATAGGCTAGGTTAGGTTAGGCTAGGTTAGGTTAGGTTAGCTTATTCTAGGCTATTTTAGGGTAGGATAGGGTAGGCTTGGTTAGGGTAGGCTAGGTTAAGTTAGGGTAGGCTAGGTTAGGGTAGGCAAGGCTAGGCTAGGGTAGGTAAGGCTAGGGTAGGGTAGGTTAGGCTAGGTTCGGCTAGGTCAGGCTAGGCTGGGGTTAGGTTAGGCTAGGTTAGGTTAGGATAGGATAGGATAGGCTAGGCTAGGATAGGATAGGATAGGCTAGGCTAGGCTAGGCTAGGCTAGGCTAGGTTAGGCTAGGTTAGGTGAGGTTAGGCTAGGCTAGGTTTGGTTAGGTTAGGTTAGGTTTGGTTAGGTTAGGCTAGGTTTGGTTAGGTTAGGCTAGGTTAGGCTAGACTAGTTTAGGGTAGGGTAGTGTAGGGTAGGCTAGGGTAGGTTAGGGTAGGGTAGGCTTAGTTAGGTTAGGTTAGGTTAAGTTAGGGTAGGCCAGGTTAGGTAAGACTAGGCTATGTTAGGGTAGGGTAGGTCAGGCTATGCTAGGGTAGGCCACGGTAGGCTAGGGTAGGCTAGGCTAGGCTAGGTTAGGTTAGGGTATGGTAGGGTAGGGTAGGCTTGGGTAGGTTAGGTTAGGTTAAGTTAGGTTAGTTTAGGCTAGGTTAGGTTAGGTTAGGCTAGGTTAGGTTAGTTTAGGCTAGGTTTGGGTATGCTAGGCTAGGTTAGATTAGGCTAGGTTAAGCTAGATTATGCTAGGTAGATTAGGTTAAGATAGATTAGGCTAGGCTAGGCTAGGCTAGGTTAGGTTAGGCTAGGTTAGGTGAGGTTAGGTTAGGCTAGGCTAGGTTTGGTTAGGTTAGGCTAGGTTTGGTTAGGTTAGGCTAGGTTAGGCTAGACTAGTTTAGGGTAGGGTAGTGTAGGGTAGGCTAAGGTAGGTTAGGGTAGGTTAGGGTAGGGTAGGCTTGGTTAGGTTAGGTTAGGTTAAGTTAGGGTAGGCCAGGTTAGGTAAGACTAGGCTAGGTTAGGGTAGGGTAGGTCAGGCTAGGCTAGGGTAGGCTAGGGTAGGCTAGGGTAGGCTAGGATAGGTTAGGGTATGGTAGGGTAGGGTAGGCTTGGGTAGGTTAGTTTAGGTTAAGTTAGGTTAGTTTAGGCTAGGTTAGGTTAGTTTAGGCTAGGTTTGGGTATGCTAGGCTAGGTTAGAGTAGGCTAGGTTAAGCTAGATTATGCTAGGTAGATTAGGTTAAGATAGATTAGGCTAGGTTAGACTAGGTTAGACTAGGCTAGGTTAAGCTAGGTTAAGCTAGGTTATGCTAAGTTAGGCTTAGTTCGGATAGGCTTGGTTAGGCTTGGTTAGGTTAGGATAGGCTAGGTTAGGCTAGGCTAGGCTAGGCTAGGCTAGGATAGGTTAGGTTAGGTTAGGTTAGGTTAGGTCAGGCTAGTCTAGGATAGGCTAGGCTAGGCTACGTTAGGCAAGGCTAAGTTAAGCTAGGCTAGCTTAGGATAGGGTACGCTAGGGTACGCTAGGGTAGGCTAGGGTAGGCTAGGCTAGGCTAGGGTAGTCTTGGTTAAGTTAGGTTAGGCTACGTTAGGGTAGGTTAGGTTAGGTTAGGTTAGGGTAGGCTAGGCTAGGCTAGGTTAGACTAGGGTTGGCTAGGTTAGGTTAGGCTAGGTTTGGCTAGGTCAGGCTAGGCTGGGCTAGGCTTGGCTAGGCTGGGCTGGGCTAGGCTGGACTAGGCTAGGGTACGTTAGGTTAGGTTAGGTTAGGCTAGGCTAGGCTAGGGTAGGTTAGGCTAGGCTATGGTAGGTTAGGTTAGGGTAGGCTAGGCTAGGCTAGGGTAGGCTAGGCTAGGTTATGGAAGGGTAGGGTAGGATAGGCTAGGGTAGGCTATGCTAGGTTAGGCTAGGTTAGGTCAGGCTAGGCTAGGTTAGGTTAGGGTATCCTAGGGTAGGGTAAGGTAGGCTTGGGTAGGTTAGGTTAGGTTAGTTTACTCTAGGTTTGGTATGCTAGGCTAGGTTAGGCTAGGTTAGGATAGGTTAGGCTTGGTTAGGCTAGGCTTGGTTGTGGTCAGCTAGGCTAGGTCGGGCTAGGCTAGGTTGGTTAGGCTAGGATGGCTAGGCTAGATTGGTTAGGTTAGGCTCGCTATGATACGATAGGTTTGCCTAGGTTGGGTTAGGCTAGGATAAGCTAGATTATGCTAGGTAGAGTAGGCTAGGTTAAGCTTGAGAAGCTAGGTAGAATAGGCTAGGGTCAGCTAAGCTATGCTAGGCTAGGCTAGGCTAGGCTATATTAGGCTAGGTTAGAGTAGGCTAGGTTAGAGTAGGCTAGGTTAGAGTAGGATAGGTTAGAGTAGGCTAGGTTAAGCTAGATTTTTCTATGTTAGAATAGGATAGGTTATACTAAGTCAGAATATGAGAGGTTATGCTAAGTTACAATATGATAGGTTACGCTAAGTTAGAGTGGGCTAAGTTATGCTAAGTTAGAGTAGGATAGGTTAGAGTAGGATATGTTAGTCTAGGTTAGAGTAGGCTAGGTTAAGCTAGATTAGGCTAGGTAGAGTAGGCTAGGTTAGGTTAGGATAGGCTTGGTTAGGTTGGGCTTGGTTAGGTTAGGTTAGGATTGGTTAGGTTAGGTTAGTTTGGCTAGGCTTGGTTACGTTAGGTTAGTTTAGGTTAGGAATGGTTAGGTTAGGCTGGGTAGAGCCTATCGTAGCTTAGTAGAGCCTATCCTAGCCTAGCTCTGCCTAACCTAGCTTATCCTAACACCACCTACCAACACTAACTTAAACTAGTATATAATACCTTAGCCTAGCCTAACCTAGCGTAACCTATCCTAGCCTAACTTAGCCTAATGTAACCAAGCCCAATCTAGCCTAGCCTATCCTAGCCTAACGTAGCCTAACCTAGCCTAACCTATCGTAACGTATACTACCCTATCTTAACGTAGGCTTGCCTAGCCTAGCCTAACCTAACCTAGCCTAGCCTAGCCTTACATAGCCTAGCCTAACCTAACCTACTCTAACCTAACCTACTCTAGCCTAACATAGCCCATTCTAGCCTATCCTAACCTATCCTACCCTACCCTAACCTAGTGTGACCTAGGCTAACCTAACCTAGCCTCACCTAACCTAGTCTAGCCAAACCTAGCCTTATCGAACCTAGCCTCGCTTAACCTAACCTAGCCTAACCTAGCCTTATCGAACCTATCCTTATTGAGCCTAGCCTCGCCTAACCTAGTCTAGCCTAACCTAGCCTTATCGAACCTAGCGAAACCTAGCCTCACCTAACCTAGTCTAGGCTAGGTTTGGTTAGGTTTGGTTAGGTTAGGCTAGGTTTGGTTAGCTTAGGCTAGGTTAGGCTAGACTAGTTTAGGGTAGGGTAGTGTAGGGTAGGCTAAGGTAGGTTAGGGTAGGTTAGGGTAGGGTAGGCTTGGTTAGGTTAGGTTAGGTTAAGTTAGGTTAGGCTAGGTTAGGTAAGACTAGGCTAGGTTAGGGTAGGGTAGGTCAGGCTAGGCTAGGGTAGGCTAGGGTAGGCTAGGGTAGGCTAGGTTAGGTTAGGGTATGGTAGGGTAGGGTAGGCTTGGGTAGGTTAGGTTAGGTTAAGTTAGGTTAGTTTACGCTAGGTTAGGTTAGTTTAGGCTAGGTTAGGTTAGTTTAGGCTAGGTTTGGGTATGCTAGGCTAGGTTAGAGTAGGCTAGGTTAAGCTAGATTATGCTAGGTAGATTAGGTTAAGATAGATTAGGCTAGGTTAGACTAAGCTAGGTTAAGCTAGGTTAAGCTAGGTTATGCTAAGTTAGGCTTAGTTCGGATAGGCTTGGTTAGGCTTGGCTAGGTTAGGATAGGCTAGGTTAGGCTAGGCTAGGCTAGGCTAGGCTAGGATAGGTTAGGTTAGTTTAGGTTAGGTTAGGTCAGGCTAGTCTAGGCTAGGCTAGGCTAGGCTAGGTTAGGCAAGGCTAAGTTAGGCTAGGCTAGTTTAGGATAGGGTACGCTAGGGTACGCTAGGGTAGGGTAGGGTAGGCTAGGCTAGGCTAGGGTAGTCTTGGTTAAGTTAGGTTAGGCTACGTTAGGGTAGGTTAGGTGAGGTTAGGTTAGGGTAGGCTAGGCTAGGCTAGGTTAGACTAGGGTAGGCTAGGTTAGGTTAGGCTAGGTTCGGCTAGGTCAAGCTAGGCTAGGCTAGGCTTGGCTAGGCTGGGCTGGGCTAGGCTGGGCTAGGCTAGGGTAGGTTAGGTTAGGTTAGGTTAGGTTCGGCTAGGGTAGGTTAGGTTACGGTAGGTTAGGCTAGGGTAGGTTAGGTTAGGCTATGGTAGGTTAGGTTAGGGTAGGGTAGGCTAGGCTAGGGTAGGCTAGGCTAGGTTATGGAAGGGTAGGGTAGGATAGGCTAGGGTAGGCTATGCTAGGTTAGGCTAGGTTAGGTCAGGCTAGGCTAGGTTAGGTTAGGGTATGCTAGGGTAGGGTAAGGTAGGATTGGGTAGGTTAGGTTAGGTTAGTTGAGGCTAGGTTTGGTATCCTAGGCTAGGTTAGGCTTGTTTAGTCTAGGCTTGGTTGTGCTCAGCTAGGCTAGGCCGGGCTAGGCTAGGTTGGTTAGGCTAGGATGGCTAGGCTAGATTGTTTAGGTTAGGCTGGCTATGATAGGATAGGTTTGCCTAGGTTGGGTTAGGCTAGGATAAGCTAGATTATGCTAGGTAGAGTAGGCTAGGTTAAGCTTGATAAGCTAGGTAGAATAGGCTAGGTTCAGCTAAGCTATGCTAGGCTAGGCTAGGCTAGGCTAGACTAGGCTAGGTTAGAGTAGGCTAGGTTAGAGTAGGCTAGGTTAAGCTAGATTTGGCTATGTTAGAATAGGATAGGTTATACTAAGTGAGAATAGGAGAGGTTATGCTAAGTTAGAATATGATAGGTTACGCTAAGTTAGAGTGGGCTAAGTTATGCTAAGTTAGAGTAGGCTAGGTTAGAGTAGGATATGTTAGTCTAGGTTAGAGTAGGCTAGGTTAAGCTAGATTAGGCTAGGTAGAGTAGGCTAGGTTAGGTTAGGATAGGCTTGGTTAGGTTTGGCTTGGTTAGGTTAGGTTAGGCTTGGTTAGGTTAGGTTAGTTTGGTTAGGCTTGGTTACGTTAGGTTAGTTTAGGTTAGGGATGGTTAGGTTAGGCTGGGTAGAGCCTATCCTAGCTTAGTAGAGCCTATCCTAGCCTAGCTCTGCCTAACCTAGCTTATCCTAACACCACCTACCAACACTAACTTAAACTAGTATATAATACCTTAGCCTAGCCTAACCTAGCCTAACCTATCCTAGCCTAACTTAGCCTAATGTAACCAAGCCCAATCTAGCCTAGCCTATCCTAGCCTAATGTAGCCTAACCTAGCCTAACCTATCGTAACGTATACTACCCTATCTTAACGTAGGCTTGCCTAGCCTAGCCTAACCTAACCTAGCCTAGCCTAGCCTTACATAGCCTAGCCTAACCTAACCTACTCTAACCTAACCTACTCTAGCCTAACATAGTCCATTCTAGCCTATCCTAACCTATCCTACCCTACCCTAACCTAGTGTGACCTAGGCTAACCTAACCTAGCCTCACCTAACCTAGTCTAGCCTAACCTAGCCTTATCGAACCTAGCCTCGCTTAACCTAACCTAGCCTAACCTAGCCTTATCGAACCTATCCTTATTGAGCCTAGCCTCGCCTAACCTAGTCTAGCCTAACCTAGCCTTATCGAACCTAGCGAAACCTAGCTTCACCTAACCTAGTCTAGCCTAACCTAGCCTAGACAAGCCTAAGCTAGCCTAATGTAACCTAGCCTAACCCAGCCTATCCTAGCCTAACCTAGCCTAGCCTAGCCTAGCTTAGCCTAACCTAGGCTAGCCTAGCCGAGCCTAACCTAACCTACACTAGCCTAGGGGGTACTATTCTAGCCTACCCTAGCCTAACCTAACCTAGCTTCAAATACTCTAGCGTAGCCTAGCATAGCCTAACCTTGCCTAACCTAACCTGGCCTAACTTAGCCTAGCCTAGCACGCCTCTCCTAGCCTAGCCTAACCTAACCTAGCTTCGAGTACTCTAGCCTAGCCTAGCCCAGCCTAACCTTGCCTATCCTCGACAAACCTAGCAGAACCGAGGCTAACCTATCTTAGCGTGGCGTTGCCTAACCTAACCTAACCTACAGTAGCCTAACATAGCCTAACCTAGCATAATCTAACCTAGCCTAACCTAGCCTACCCTATCCTACACTAGCCTACCCTAGCCTACCCTAGCCCAATCTAACCTAGCCTAGCCTAATCTAACCTAGTCTAGCCTAAACTAGCCTAGTCTAGCCTAAACTAGCCTAGTCTAGCCTAATCTAACCTAACATAAACTAACCTAGCCTAGCCTAGCACGCCTATCCTAGCCTAACCTAACCTAACCTATTTTCGAGTACTCTAGCCTAGCCTAGCCTACCCTAACCTTGCCTATCCTAGACAAACCTAGCAGAACCGAGGCTAACCTATCTTAGCGTGGCATTGCCTAACCTAACCTAACCTACAGTAGCCTAACATAGCCTAACCTAGCATAATCTAACCTAGCCTAACCTAGCCTACCCTAGCATACCCTATCCTACACTAGCCTACCCTATCCTACATTAGCCTACCCTATCTTACACTTGCCTACCCTAGCCTACCCTAGCCCAATCTAACCTAGCCTAGCCTAATCTAACCTAGTCTAGCCTAAACTAGCCTCGTCTAGTGTAAACTAGCCTAGTCTAGCCTAATCTAACCTAACATAAACTAACCTAGTCTAGCCTAACCTAGCCTACTCTAATCTAGCCTAGCCTACTCTAATCAAGCCTAGCCTGAGCTAGTCAAGCCTAGCCTAGCCTATTAGATGCTAGGCTAGCCTAACCTTCACTAACCTAACCTAGACTAACCTAACATAGCCTTGCCCATGCTATACTATCCTAGACTTTCCTAGCCTAACCTAACCTAACGTAGCGTAGCTTAACATAGCCTAGTCTACCCTAGCCTAACCTAGCCTACTATAGCCTAGCCTAGCCTACTCTAGCCTATCCTAGCCTAGCATATCCTACTATAACATACTTTATACGAGCCTAGCCTAACATATCCTACTCTAACCTAGCATAGCGTAGCATAGCCTAGCAGAGCATAGCCTAGCCTAACCAAACCTAGCCTAATCTAGCCTAGCCTAACCTAGCCTAGCCTAACCTAACCTAGCCTAATCTAGCCTAGCCTAACCTATCCTAGCCTAACCTAGCCTAGTCTAGCCTAGCCTAGCCTAGCCTAGCTTATCCTTAAGTCACCTAACCTAGCCTAACCTAGCCTACCCTATCCTAACATAGTCTACCCTATCGAAAAATAGCCTAGCCAAGCCTTACCTAACCTAACCTAGCCTAATCTAGCCTAGAGTAGCCTAGCCTAGCCTAGCCTAACCTAACCTAGCCTTACCTACCCTACCCTACCCTACCATACCCTACCCTAGCTTAACCTATCATGGCTTGACCTACCCTACTCTAACCTAGCCTAGCGTAGCCTATCCTAACCTAGCCTAGCCTAGCCTAACCTAGGCTAGCATATCCTAGCTCACCCTAGCTGAGCCGACCCTAGCCTAGCCTACCCAATAAAATCTAACCTAGTCGAGCCTAGCCTAGCCTAGCCTAGCCTATCCTAGACTAACATAACCTAACCTAACCTAACCTCATTAAATTAAACACTATTAATAAAAGTTTAAATATAATAAGAATGATTTAAAACAAATTAAATGTATGAATATAGATTGAACTTAACCACATTAATAATGTAAAAACAAAATGGAACATAAGTTATAATATTTAAATGAAAAATATATTTATATATGAAAAGTATATATAAAAATAAAATTGAAAATTATTTTTAAAAATCCAATAATTTAAATTAAGTTTTTAGAAAAATTAAATTTAGTTAACTAATATTTTTAACTTTAAAAGAAATAAAAAATGTAAAAAACTAGATTAAATAAAACCACAAATTTTCAGACAAATAAACTAATTCAATAAATAAATTAAATGATCTGAACGGAATAAAATATTGATAAAATCAATAAAATTAGAAATCAGCTAAAGCTACTCTAATAATACCAACTAGTTACAAACTTAAATAAATTAACAAAAGAAAAACTGAAATGAATGGATTAGGTTTCCCTAGAAAACAAAGCTGAGGGAGGGATAAACACTACATCTATGAATCGAACTGAATACCCTATTCATTCTTGTTATAGTTTGAGGTTGTTGTTAATGGATGGCTGGAAAATCAAATTAATAAATAAAATGAATCCAATTCTCCAATTTCGTTAGCTGAATACCCTATTCTTGTTCTTGTTTGACGTTGTTGCTAATAGATGGCTGGAAAAACAGATCAATAATTAAAATAATCAAATTCTCCAATTTTTTCTGGATCTATTGTGCAACGGTTCAATTTCATTTCAAGAATGATTTGTAAAATTTCAAGCACGATGTTTAATATTTTTTTAACTGGTAAATATTCTGATAATTTTTGTTTTGAAAAGAAATTTAAAATTAGAAAAATATTCATGTTAGATATAATAACTAATCCTAAAGGTACACTTAAAAAAACATCAAATAAAAGTCAGTGTGGGGGGAGATTTGACTTATACTTTGATTATTCAAGATAAACTGACAATTTATTCCATACCCAGTTGTATCTAGCACTTCTTTGCAAATATGCGCAGTATAAGATTTTGCAGTGGATTGTTAGAAATTTACCAACCTTAGGAAATAGAAACCCACTTCACTAATATTTGTGAGTAACTCTAGAGCTCAGAGGAAATGTGATTGGGGTTTGATTTGAGAGAGGAAATGTAATTGTAATTGAAGTCCATGGAAGTTTTTATTCCTCTGGACAAAATGATAATTTTAAGAAAAATCAAACAATTGTTGTCCATGAGACACTAAGATTGCATATGTGAGAGGAAAACCAAAAGGAAATAATTGGCGCTTGGTTTGAGAGCAGAGAGGTCAAATAAATATGGTAAATCCTACCTAATTCAAGAAACACAAAAAGATAAATCCTACCTAATTCAAGAAACACAAAATGAAGTCCAATATTAAACTAGGTATCTTAGCATCGAATTTGTTATAATCTCATCTTATCTTAGCAGCGAATTTGTACGTTTACCCTGCATATTGAACTCCAAAAGACAAGAGAAACCTACCTGCACGTTTACCCTGCATATTGAACTCCAAAAGACAAGAGAAACCTACCTGCAGTTGGGATGAACCTAATCAGCGTCCAGGCGGTTGAGTGAGAATCCATGAACGTAATTAGCGTCCCAGGCGGTTGATTGAGAATCGGTTCACCTATTCTCAATCTGTTGACAGAACAAGAAAATTAAAATCACTGAGAATTAAAATCACTGCAACTGTCCCCCCATGAAAATCAAAATCATTGCAGCTACGAACAAACTGACTCCGACTCTGACCCTATACTATGTTCTGAGTCTACGAATCCTAGACAATCATCAACCCTTATCTGAATTTACTGGCGGTTACTTCGATCCTAATAAATAAATCTTCTGTCACTGAATCTGGTGATTCTGCTTTCCCACAAAATAAAATCAACTCCATACCAACTTCGACCCAAATAATTCCATTTCAAACATCTGAGGGCTATCCATAATCCAGACTCAAAATAATTTGGAACTTTATCAAATTTCCAGTTCTTCACAGCCAAAGCCATCCACCGTTGAGAAATAGTAAAATAGCGGAACCGCCATATTTAGGAAAGGATCTTGAAAAGCGTTGCTTTTTTTTTGGTTCAAAAATCCTCAAAAAAACATAAGAAATCAGTAATCACTTTTTACTTTTCCAAGCAATAAAACATGTCAGTCAAAAAAAACATAAGAAAGCAGTAAATACTTTTTACTTTTCCAGCAATAAAACATCTGATAGTTTCCATCAACGTGGGTACAACTGGTTTCTCGGAAAGAGATGTTTTTGTCTAAAATTAGAAAAAGCAGAAGAAAAATTTGAAAAAAAAAAACACAATGGTTTAATTATGATGTTATAATAATTGTTTTTAAAATAATTTTATAATTTTATCTTATTTATTTATGTTATTTGGATAAATATATTTTAGCTTAGTTAATATTTTGAAAATAATTTATTTTTAAAATTCCCAAATTATGTATATACGGTATTTATAAGATAAAAAAGTTAATGATTATATTTAGTTATTTGAAAAAGAAATAGTTTTTAAAATTATTTATAATTATAAAAAAAAAATTTAAAAATATGTTTTTTAATATTAAATATTTATTTTATTTTAACTAATATTTTACTTTTTATATAACTTTATATATATATATATGCTGGGTATAAAACAATTAACTACTAAAAATGAGTTAAAGTTGGTTATTAGTGGTTTAAAGACATTTTTATTAGAATTTGTTTTTTTATAATATATAAGATTGATATAATTAATATTTACTTTCCAAATAATTAAATATATTTATTAGATTGCAAATAATAATATTTATAAATAAAATATGGCAACATACAAAATACTATTTAAAATATATTTATAACTAACTAGGATATAAAGGAAGTATTAAATTTATTTTGATATTTATAAAAAATTTAATAAAGAAAAAGGTAGCAAATGTATATAGGATCTAGTAAAATTTCAAAGAAGACTTTGATAAATATTATGCATTGGTCAGCAACCTTTGCCAATAATAATTATGAAATGTGAGTGGTATATGATGGAATTTAAGGTAGAAATAAATATCAAACATACAAAGTATGGTTAAACATTGTAAATAATTGACCATTTTTAGTTTTCTATTGGTCAAATGCTTTCTGCACAGAATCTAAATTTGGCTTGTGAGTGATTTTAATTGTAAAAATAAATATAGCTTCTAAGAATACCTCTACTACAACCAAATTGTTCTGTTGCAACATTTGATGTCGACAACTCTTCATCATTATTTTATTTCTTTTTACACTCCAACCAAATCAAAATTAAAAAATATTAATTAAAAATTTATGGATTTGGTAGCCCAAATTGAATGTAACTCCATAAATAATCATTTTAAAATATGTGTTTCTTTTAGATAAAATATTAAAATTTACATTTTTAAAAGTACTTTATTTATTCTAAATAAATCAAAATAATGGCTATATTTAGGTATCTCATGTATAAGAAAAAGCTTTACAATATAGAATCCAAGAGGTTTCCCAAAACTAGCATCTTCAACAAGCAAGGTTGACATAAGGGTGCCCTGCCTTGACTCAACCATTGAGGGATAAAGAAGGAAATCATATGAGAGAATAATGATAACATTAAAAATGTTATTATTTCCAAATTTTGGGATCAGTTGTGGGATGATAAAGAGCTATAGAGAAAAATAAAGCAAAGATATTATAAGAAGTATATTAGGCCGAACCTTGCTAATCATAATTATCTTTTTTCCTTGACCAATGCTATCAAGAAATGAACGTTGTTCAAGATAATAAATCATTTTCATGAAATTCGAAGTGGAAGCTCACCACCACCGTCATTTTCTAAAATATAACTAATTTTTATTTAATTAATTAATGAGAAAATATTAAAATTTAGAAAATATATTGAAATAAAATATAAATAATTTAACTTTTACTTTCTTATGCTTTAATTATGTTATATGGAAATTATTCTTAAGATTTTAAGAATGGGAAATAAAAATGTGAAACTAATTGGGATTGGGAATGTTTATTGATGTATATTAAATGTGATTAATAATATTCATACAATTTTCATTTACTTATTGATCGGGGTGGTAAACTTATGAACTACTCGGTACAATTTGTATGAATAGACTTTGGTTTTTTTAACAAAAAATAATCCACTACCTAAGATAACGTCCTTTTAAAGCTTTTGGGAACAAAATATAATTTTTACCAAAAAAAATTCAATATTGTTGGGAAAAATACTCAGAGGAGGGGGGGAGGGGGGGCTTAATTAGTATTTTCAATAATCACAATCCTTTTTCTTTTCTCTTTTTTTATTTCTATGAGCAAATTTGATTAGCACAATGAGTGTATATATGCGACTTTCCAAAGAGAAACTAGTGTATACACAGATAAATTTACCGTTTACGTAAACGTTCAGAAGAATTTTTAGCACCAAAGAGAAACTAGCGTATACATAGATAACTTTACTATTTAGGTAACCATTCAGAAGAAATCTTTAGCCCATACTATCAGAAATTTAAGTAGTAAATAAGTGCAGTAATAACTTAGTTAACCATTACACAAGAGCATCACACATGAACACCACGATTTAATGTGGAAACACAATTTAGGAGAAAACCACCGCTGTTGTCATATCTATATTCAAAATTTACTTTATGGAAAACTCCTTACAATATTGTACTGATGCAGAATCATATCAATATGGAGGCATATACTTGTAGAAGGCTGTAACCTTCTCTCATTCTCCAGCTACTACGGGAAGGGAGCTCCAACCCCCTACTCTTGTTTACCAAACTCTAGTGGAAGGGAGCTACAACCCACTGTTCAAAACACCAGCTTCTACTCGTAGGAAGCTTCTACTTTCACACTGAATGGTTCAACCCTTAGACCTGCTGCAGACCACACTTCATTAATTTCCACACTGGATCCAACAAATTTAACTCAACTGAGCATAAATATCAACACCAATAAACTATACCCAAAATTCAAACAGAATAGTGAACACTCTAACCAGAACACAGTAATAAACCCAGATTTCAAAATCAACATGTAGAATGAATTTCAACCCTGATCATTCATTATCTTAAATGCATACACTAATTCCCTTTAATGAACCTATGTATATACGCACTTTCATGCACACCAACCTATGTATAGATCAACATCATTTTTTAAAACCCTTATTTAGTCAACATCATTAATCATACTTAATCACTCATTGATAAGATTTGTACATATTCAACTTAGTAGCATATACATTATTCAACCAACCTAGATTCATATGAAGACTTCATTTACAGACAACAAAAATATAACAATAATAAACAGATAACCAAACCCGCATGTATACACACTTTCACCGTGATGAACCAGCGTATAGATCTATAAATAAATATTGTGCAAAAAGGTTTAGATCTATATACTTACCGAACCTAGCCTAACCTAGCCTAACATAACCTAGTCTAACCTAGTCTAACCTAGCTTAACCTAGCCTAGCCTAGCCTACTCTAGCCTACTCTAGCCTAGCATGTAATAGCCTAGCCTAGCCTAACCTAGCTTCAAATACTCTAACCTAGGCTAGCCCAACCTAACCTAGCTTCAAATACTCTAGCCTAGCATAGCCTAGCCCAACCTTTCCTAACTTGGCATTGCCTACCTAACCTCACCTAGGCTAACTTAACCTATCCTAGGATAGCCTAGCCTAGGCTAACAATGACTAACCTAGCCTACCCTAGCATAACCTAGCCTAATCTATCCTACCCTAGCTTAGTCAAGCATATCCTAGCCTAGCTCACCCTAACCTAGATTATCCTAGCCTTACCTACCAACGCTAAATTAAGCTAGTCTATCCTACCTTAACCTAGCCTAACCTAGCCTAACCTAGCCTAGCCTAGCCTAACCTAACCTAGCCTAGACTAACTTAGCCTAGCCTAACCTAGCCTAGCCTAACCTAACCTAACCTTGCCTACCTTATCCTAAAGTAGTCTAACATAGCCTAACATAGCCTTGCCTAGCCTAACCTAGCTTAGCATAGCCTAGCCTAACCAAGCCTAAGCTAGTGTACCCTAGCTTAGTCGAGCCTATCCTAGCCTAGCTCACCCTAACCTAGCTTATCGTAGCCTAACCTACCAACCCTAACTTAAACTAGTCTATAGTACCTTATCTCAGCCTAACCTAGCCTAACCTTTCCTACCTTATCCTAATGTAGCCTAACATAGCCTAACCTATGATAACCTATCGTAATGTATACTATCCTATCCTAACGTAGCCTTTCCTAGCCTAGCCTAACCTAACCTAACCTAGCCTAGCCTTACATAGCCTAGCCTAGCCTAACCTAACCTAACCTTACATAGCCTAGTCTAGCCTAACCTAACCTAACCTAGTCTAGAATAACCTAGCCTGACCTATCTTACCTTACCCTAACCTAGCATGACCTTGGCTAACCTAACCTAGCCTCGCCTAACCTAGTCAGGCCTAACCTAGACTTACCGAACCTAGCCTAACCTAGCCTAACTTAACCTAGTCTAACCTAGTCTATCCTAGCTTAACCTAGCCTGGCCTAGCCTAGCCTAGCCTAGCCAGGCTAGCCTAACCTAACCTAACCTAACCTAGCTTTAAATACTCTAACCTAGGCTAGCCTAGCTTAACCTAGCTTCGAATGCTCTAGCCTAGCCAAGCCTAGCCTAACCTTTGCTAACCTAGCATTGCCTAACCTAACCTCACCTAGCTTAACTTCGCCTAGCCTAGGCTAGGGTAACCTAACCTAGCCTCGCCTAACCTAGTCGGGCCTAACATAGACTTACTAAACCTAGCCTAACCTAGCCTAACTTAACCTAGTCTAACCTAGCCTAGCCTACCCTAGCCTAGTCTAGCCTAACCTAGCTTCAAATACTCTAAGCTAGGCTAGCCTAACCTAACCTAGCTTCGAATACTCTAGCCTATCGAAGCCTAGCCTAACCTTTTCTAACCTAGCATTGCCTAACCTAACCTCACCTAGCTTAAGTTAGCCTAGCCTAGGCTAGCCTAGCCTAGGCTAACAATGACTACCCTAGCCTACCCTAGCATAACAGAGTGTAATCTAGCCTACCCTAGCTTAGTCGAGCCTATAATAGCCTAGCTCACCCTAGCCTAGATTATCCTAGCCTTACCTACCAAACCTAACTTAAACTAGTCTATCCTACCTTAACCTACCCTAACCCAGCCTAACCTAGCCTAGCTTAGCCTAACCTCTTCTAGCCTAGGCTAACTTAGCCTAGCCTAACCTAGCCTAGGCTAGCCTAACCTAACCTAGCTTCGAATACTCTAGCCTAGCCAAGCCTAGCCTAACCTTTGCTAACCTAGCATTGCCTAACCTAACCTTACCTAGCTTAACTTAGCCTAGCCTAGCCTAACAATGACTAACCTAGCCTACCCTAGCACAACTGAGCGTAATCTAGCCTACCCTAGATTAGTCGAGCCTATCCTAGCCCAGCTCACCCTAGCCTAGCTTATCCTAGCCTAACCTACCAACCCTAACTTAAACTAGTCTATCCTACCTTAACCTACCCTAACCTATCCTAAGCTAGCCTAGCTAAGCCTAGCCTAAACTAGCCTAGCCGAACCTAACCTTACCTACCTTATCCTAAAGTACCCTAACATAGCCTAACCTAGCCTAAGCATTCGTAACCTATCCTACCCTATCCTAAAGTAGCCTTGCCCAGCCTAACCTAGCTTAGCATAGTCTTACTTACCCTAGCTTAGCCTAAGCTAGCGTACCCTAGCTTAGTAGAGCCTATCCTAGCCTAGCTCTGCCTAACCTAGATTATCCTAACCTCACCTACCAACACTAAATTAAACTAGTCTATAATAGCTTAGCCTAGCCTAACCTAGCCTAACCTATCCTAACCTAACTTAGCCTAACCTAACCAAGCCCAATTTGGCCTAGCCTAACCTTGCCTACCTTATCCTAGTGTAGCCTAAGATAGCCTAACCTAACCTAACCTAGCCTAACCTATCGTAACGTATACTACCCTATCTTAACGTAGCCTTGCCTAGTCTAGCCTAGCCTAACCTAAGATAGCCTAGTCTAGCCTATCCTAACCTATCCTAACCTACCCTAACATAGTGTCACCTAGGCTAACCTAACCTAGCCTCACCTAACCTAGTCTATCCTAACCTAGCCTTGCTTAACCTAACCTAGCCTAACCTAGCCTTATCGAACCTAGCCTTACTGAACCTAGCCTCGCCTAACCTAGTCTAGCCTAACCTAGCCTTATCGAACCTAGCCTAACCTAGCCTCGCCTAACCTACTCTAGCCTAACCTATTCTTATGAAGCCTAGCCTAGTCAAGCCTAAGCTAGCCTAACATAACCTAGCCTAACCCAACCTAACCTAGCCTAACTTAGCCTAGCCTAGCATAGCTTAGCCTAACCTAGGTTAGCCTAGCCTAGCCTAACCTAGGTTAGCCTAGCCTAGCCTAACCTAACCTACCCTAGCCTAGCGGCTAATAGTCTAGCCTACGCTAGCCTAACCTAACCTAGCTTTGAATACTCTGGTGTAGCCTAGCATAGCATAACCTTTCCTAACCTCACCTAGCCTAACTTAGCCTAGCCTAGGCACGCCTATCCTAGCCTAACCTAACCTAACTTAGCTTAAAATACTCTACCCTAGCATAGCCTAGCTTAGACTATAATGCCTAACCTAGCCTAACCTAACCTAACCTAGTCTAACTTATCCTAGCCTACCCTAGCCTATCCTAGCCTAACCTAGCCTATTGAAGCCTAGTCAAGCCTATCCTCGCCTTTCGTAGCCTAGCTTAGCTTATCCTAGCATAAGCTACCAACCATAAATTAAACTAGTCTAGCCTACCTTAACCTATCCTAACGTAGCCTAAACTAGCCTAGCCTAACTTACCCTAACAATACATAGCCTAACCTATCCTAACCAATCCTAACCTACCCTAACCTATCCTAACCCAACCAAGCCTAGCCTAGGCTTGCCTAAACTAACGTATCCTAACCTAGCCCAACCTAGTCTAACCAAGCATAACCTAGTCTAACCAAGCATAGCCTAGCCTATCCTAGCCTAGCCTAGCCTAACCTTGCCTATCCTAGACAAACCTAGCAGAACCTAGGCTAACCTATCTTAGCATGGCGTTGCCTAACCTAACCTAACCTAACCTACACTAACTTAACATAGCCTAACCTACCCTAATCTAACCTAGCCTAACCTAGCCTACCCTAGCATACCCTATCCTACACTAGCCTTCCCTAGCCTACCCTAGCCCAATCTAACCTAGCCTAGCCTAATCTAACCTAGTCTAGCCTAATCTAACCTAGTATAGCCTAAACTAACCTTACCTAGCCTAATCTAACCTAACGTAAACTAACATAGTCTAGCCTAACCTAGCCTACTCTAATCTAGCCTAGCCTGAGCTAGCCTAGCCTAGCCTATTCGATCTTAGGCTAGCCTAACCTTCACTAACCTAACCTAGCCTAACCTAGCATAGCCTTGCATATGCTATACTATCCTAGACTTTCCTAGCCTAACCTAACCTAACGTGGCATAGCTTAACGTAGCCTAGTCTACCCTAGCCTAACCTAGCCTATTATAGCCTAGCCTAGCCTACTCTAGCCTATCCTAGCCTACCATGTCCTACTCTAACATACATTATGCTAGCCTAGCCTACCATGTCCTACTCTAACATACATTATGCTACCCTAGCCTAACATATCCTACTCTAACCTAGCATAGCCTAGCGTAGCCTAGCCTAGCCTAGCATAGCCTAGCCTAGCCTAGCCTAGCCTATCCGAACTTAGCCCAACCTTGCCTAACCTAGCTTAGCCTAACCTAACCTAACCTAGCCTAGCCTAACCTAGCCTAATCTAGCCTAGCCTAACCTAGCCTACCTTATCCTAAAGTCACCTAACCTAGCCTACCCTAGCCTACCCTATTCTAACATAGTCTACCCTATCCAAACATATCATAACCAAGCCTTACCTAACCTAACCTAGCCTAATCTAGCCTAGAGTAGCCTAGCGTAGCCTAACCTACCCTTACCTACCCTACCTTACCCTAGCTTAACCTATCGTGGCTTAGCCTAGCCTAGCATTACCTAGCCTAGCGTAGCCTATCCTAACCTAGCCTAATCGAACCTAGCCTAACCTAACCTAACCTAACCTAGGCTAGCATATCCTAGCTCACCCTAGCTGAGCCAACCCTAGCCTAGCCTACCCACCATAATCTAACCTAGTCGAGCCTAGCCTAGCCTAACTTAACCTAGCCTAGCCTAGACTAGCCTAGCCTAGCCTAATTAAGCTTAGCCTAACCTAGCCTAACCTAATCCACCATAATCTAACCTAGTCGAGCCTAGCCTAGCCTAACCTAACCTCATTAAACTAAACACTATTAATAAAAGTTTAAATATAATAAGAATGATTTAAAATAAATTAAATGTATGAAAATATAGTTTAATATAGATTGAACTTAACCACATTAATAATGTAAAAACAAAGTGGAACACAAGTTATAAGATTTAAACGAAAAATATGTTTATATATGGAAAACATATATAAAAATAAAATTGAAAATTATTTTTAAAAATGCAATAATTTAAATTAAATTATTAGAAAAAATAAATTTAGTTAACTAATATTTTTTAACTTTAAAAAAAATCAAAAATGTAAAAAACCAATTTAAATAAAACCACTAATTTTCAGAAAAATAAACTAATTCAATAAATAAGTAAAATGATCTGAACAGAATAAAATATTGATGAAATCAATAAAATTAGATATCAGCTAAAGCTACTCTAATAATACTAACTAGTTACAAACTTAAATAAATTAACAAAAGAAAAACTGAAATGAACGGATTAGAGAGGGATAAACACTACATCTATGAATCGAACTGAATACACTATTCATTCTTGTTATATTTTGAGGTCGTTGTTAATAGATGGCTGGAAAATAAAAATAAAAAATAAAATGAATCCAATTCTCCAATTTCATTAGCGGAATACCCTATTCTTGTTCTCGTTTTATGTTGTTGCTAATAGATGGCTGGAAAAACCGATCAATAATTAAAATGAATCAAGTTCTCCTATTTCTTCTGGATCTATTGTGCAACAGTTCAATTTGATTTGAAGAATGATTTGTAAAATTTCAAGCACGATGTTTAATATTTTATTAATTGGTAAATATTCTCACTATTTTTGTTTTGAAAATAAATTTAAAATTAGAAAAATATTCATGTTAGATATAATAACTGAATCCTCAAGGTACACTTAAAAAAACATCAAATAAAAGTTAGTGTGGGGAGAGATTTGACTTATACTTGATCAGGCAAAGGTTAAAGGCGCACAGGTTGGAAGAGCGATCAATGTTAACGCAGGAGCAGGTAGGCGCAGATCGACGGATTACGGGGGTTGAAACCGCGCGGAGGTTAATTGAAGGTGACCCCCCGTAGTTGACTGGTTGGTTGCACGTTGACCACAAATGTATGGTTGTAATTTAGTGCGGGGGGCTCACCCCATTTGGTTTGTACGAACAGACTCGACCCCCCGTAACTACCAAGGATGGTGGCTCCACCATACTCCGCCCAACGCACCACCAAATCACCACCGCCGCGGGAAATTCACAATTCTGCCACGAATCAAATTTTCCATTAATTGTTTTATCAGTGCCGACATAAATTTAAGGCACCATAAATGTTTTTTTTAAGCGGTAGAATTTTGTGATTTTTGTCAACAGAAGACATTAATTGAATTTAGATATTTTGTCTATAAATACATAGAACAGAATTGTAATTTTTTTTTAGTTACTGAGATATAGAACAGTGCAGTTCTATTTTTTTAATGTAAGCACAGCAGTGCGTTTATAAAAATAGAGAGAGAAGAATTTTAAAATAATACACAGCAATGTATATTTTATAAAAACACAGTGAGTTGTTTTTAATAGACAGATAGCTGTTTATTTTTTTTTGACAGAGACAGAGAAGAGTTTTTTCTTTTGAACTGTGCTTAGAAGCAGTCCAGTAATAGTTTGTAATTCCTCTGCAGTGAGGAAGAATTGTAACAAGTTTTTTTTTACTGAATAGAATTTTTTTTATGAGAAAAATCTGTCACTGTGAGTGCAATTTTTTTTTAAATATTTTCTTTGTGTTAAAGAGGGAGTTTATTCTCCATTGTTAATTCTGGAAACTTCAAATTTCCAACATGGTATCGGAGCAGTCCAGGCTATTTGAAGGTCAAATAAGCTGAAGGAAAAGGGTTCTTTGTTGCAACAGCTTCTCCAGCAGTGTGAAGACTCAGCCAAAAGAAATTCAAGGTATTTCTCTATACAGTTTTGTGTTACTGTTGCAGAATAGTTTGTTAATTTTAAACACACAGTCAAGTGTTTTGAATCATAGTTAAGAGTGTAGAATGGCTGGCTCAAGCAATGGTATGAGTTTGGGAAATATCCATCTCCCACAATTCAATGGAAAAAATTATGACTACTGGTCAATAACTATGAGAGCTTTATTTACCTCACAAGAGTTATGGGAATTAGTTGAGGATGGCTTTGAAGAGCCAGCAAATGAAGTAGAGTTTCTTCTTTTAACTCAGGCAGAAAGGAAGTCATTTAAGAACAATAAGAAGAAAGATGCCAAGGCTCTTTTCTTCTTGTATCAAGCAGTGCATGAGAGTGTGTTTCCAACGATAGCAGCAGCTAAGAAATCCCAAGAAGCATGGGAAACTCTCAAGACATCTTATCAGGGTATGGAGAAGGTGAAGACATCAAAACTTCAGTTGCTGAGGAGAGACTTTGAGACTCTCCGTATGAAAGAGTCAGATAATATTGACTCATTCTTCACTCATGTGATTGGAATGGTCACACAAATAATATCTCATGGAGAGACTGTTGAGGACAAGAGGATTGTTGAAAAACTCTTGAGAAGTTTACCCTCAAGATTTGATGTAATTGTCACCACCATAGAGGAGACCAAAGATCTCACAAAGTTTTCAGTGGATGAACTTCATGCATCACTGATAACCCATGAACAGATATTGGGTAGGAATGAAAACTCATCTCTTGAACATGCTTTTAAGACCCAGATGTCTTTCGGAAAAGGAAGAGGGCAAGGCAAAGGAAGAGGAAGAGGCAGAAGCCAGAACAGAGGTGGAAGGAACAGTCCATCAAATGCTCAAGGAAGGGGCAGCAATCCAAATCAGCATCAAGGCCAAGGCAGCCAGCAAAGTGGACAACAGAATGATCAAGGACAAAGGTATGACAAATCCAATGTCCAATGTTACAATTGTAAGAAATATGGTCATTATGCAAATGAATGTAGAAAGAAGAAACAAGATATGAGAAGTGGAACTAGTGAAAATTTCACAAGAGAAAATAACAGCCAAAACAACTTGTTTTTAGCTTGTAATATGGCTGAAGAAAAGAATGAGGATTTATGGTTTCTAGACTCCGGTTGTAGTAACCATATGACAGGAAACTTAGCAATGTTTTCTATGTTAGATGAAAGTGTACAGTCACAAGTCACACTAGGAACTGATAGAAAAGTTTCTGTTATGGGAAAAGGAGATGTGAATGTTTTAACAAGATTAGGTGCAAAGAAATCCATAGCAGATGTTTATTATGTTCCAGGAATGAAGTGTAATCTCTTAAGTATTGGACAGCTTGTCCATAAGGGATATAATGTTTTCTTTGATAATGATGTTTGTACCATCATGGATAAACCACCCAGCAAACTATGTATTGCTGAAGTGAAGATGACAAGGAAGAGGATGTTCCCTCTTAGAATGAGAGCAGATTTGAAGAATGGTGAAGAGAAAGCAACAGTTGCACAGGAGACTTTCCAAAGCGAACCAAAGGATGATAATTGGTTATGGCACTTGAGATTTGGACATCTCAACTTTGGAGGTCTTAACTTGTTGAACAGAAAAGGAATGGTAAGTGGTTTACCATTAATAGAGAAACCGGACAACCTTTGTGAAGGTTGTATTCTTTGGAAACAACACAGAGAAATTTTTCCTTCCGGGAAAAGCATAAGGGCAAAAGCACCCTTAGAGATTGTCCACTCAGATGTGTGTGGACTGATGCAAACTCCATCACTTGCTAACATCCACTATATCTTAACATTCATAGATGATTTTACAAGAAAAACTTGGGTTTACTTTTTGAAAAACAAAAGTGAAGTGTTTGAAAAATTTTGCAATTTCAAAGCACTTGTTGAGAACCAGAGTGGGCTGCATATCAAAGTCTTAAGGACTGATAGAGGAGGTGAGTATATATCTAAATATTTTCTACGTTTTTGTAGAGAAAATGGTATTCAAAAGTAGTTTACCACTAGATATACTCCGCAGCAAAATGGAGTAGCCGAAAGGAAGAATCGAACCATAATGGACATGGCGAGGAGTGTGTTAAAGGCAAAGCACTTGCCTAATGATTATTGGGCTGAAGCTGTACACTGTGCAACGTATATTTTGAATAGGTGCCTTACGAAAGCAGTTATGAACAAAGTGCCAGAAGAGGCATGGAGTGGCAAAAAGCAAAGTGTCACACACATGAAGGTTTTTGGATGTGTAGCTTATGCACACATTCCGGATCAGCTAAGAAAGAAGTTGGACAGCAAGGGGGATAAATGTATTTTTATTGGATACAGTGAAGAATCCAAAGCATACAGGTTGTATAACCCATCCAGCAAGAAGTTCATTGTGAGCAGCGACATTCAGTTTATTGAAGAGGAAGCTTGGGATGGAATCATAGAGAAAACAGTGAATGTTAAACATTGTTTATCTCATGATGAGAATGATGATGAGTTGTCTGAAATACATCCCAAAATAGCAACACCAACAAGAGAGCAGCATAGCACACCCTTGAGGAGAAATGAAAGTGCTTCTCCAAGCACACCACAAGGAGGAAATTGAAGTGCTTCTTCAAGTACTTGTACACCTACTGAAAGAGGTAAGAAATTCAGAAGTTTGAAAGATATTTATGAAGAAGATATAGCTAATGAAGGTATCAATTCTTTGTTTGCTTTATATTGTCATTTCGATGATCCTGTTCATTTCGAAGAAGCTATCAAGGATGAGAAATGGATAGAAGCTATGGATGAGGAAATAAATGCCATAGAGAGGAACAAAACTTGGGATTTGGTTGAACTCCCAAAAGGTAAAGATGTCATTGGTGTTAAATGGGTCTACAAGACCAAGAGTAATGCTGAAGGCAAGATAGAGAGACATAAGGCAAGGCTTGTTGTCAAAGGCTATAAGCAGAAGCATGGCATTGATTATGAGGAAACTTTCGCACCGGTTGCAAGAATGGAAACCGTGAGAGCAGTGTTGTCTATAGCAGCACAAAACAAATGGAAAGTTTACCAAATGGACGTGAAGTCAGCATTCTTGAATGGAGTGTTAATGGAAGAGGTTTACATTGAACAACCTCTCGGCTATGAGAAGAAAGGCCAAGAGCACAAAGTGTGCAAGTTGAAGAAAGCTCTTTATGGGTTGAAGCAAGCGCCAAGAGCGTGGTACAGTAGGATAGATTCATATCTACTGGAAAATGGTTTTGAAAAGTGTGAGGGAGAACCCACCCTCTACATCAAAGAACAAGATGGTAAAATCTTGATTGTGGTCTTATATGTTGATGATGTTATTTTTACAGGTAATGATGATTACCTTATTGAACATTTTAAAACAGTCATGAAAGAAGAATTTGAAATGACTGACATGGGTTTGTTGAGATACTTCTTGGGAATAGAAGTAGAACAAGATGAAAGTGGGATTTTTATCTCACAGGAAAAGTATGTTAATGAGGTGCTTGAAAGATTTAACATGCAGGAATGCAAAGCAGCAATCACTCCCACAGTGATGGGATTAAAACTCAGCAGAGAGGACAGGAGCAAGGATTTTGATCCTAGCTTGTACAAGAGCATAGTTGGCAGCCTCATGTATTTGACTGCAACTAGGCCGGACATAATGCATGTTGTTAGTTTGATTTCCAGATTCATGGAAAAGCCAAAGGATGCACATTGGCAAGCAGCAAAAATAATTTTGAGGTATGTTAAAGGTACTAAAAGGTTTGGTATTTTTTATACTACTTCAGAATGTTCAGATTTAGTTGGATACACTGACAGTGATTGGGCTGGAAGTGTAGATGATCGGAAGAGCACTTCCGGTTATGTTTTTCACATGGGTTCAGGAGCCATTTCATGGGCTTCTAAGAAACAACCCATTGTAGCGTTATCTACAGCAGAAGCAGAATATGTGGCAGCTACAGCAGCAGCGTGTTAAGCAGTTTGGATGCGGAAAATGTTGAGAAGTTTATGTCAAGAACATGTAAAAGGGACAGTGATCTTTTGTGACAATAGCTCAGCTATTGCATTGTCTAAAAATTCTGTTTTTCATAAAAGGACAAAGCACATTGACACCAAGTTTCATTTCATATGGGAATTGGTTAGCAATGGAGAAATCGTTTTGCAGCATTGCAGAACAGAGGATCAGTTTGCAGATATCCTCACAAAGCCACTTTCACAAAAAAGTTTTGAACATTTCAGAAAATTCTTGGGTATGCAAGAAAACCCAGCAGTTGAAATTAAGGGGGAGTGTTGGAATCTAATTTCCAACTGCTCGGATAGAGCAGTAGGCAGAAGCATCATTGATCAGGCAAAGGTTAAAGGCGCACATGTTGGAAGAGCATTCAATGTTAACTCAGGAGCAGGTAGGCGCAGATCGACGGATTACGGGGGTTGAAACCGCGCGGAGGTTAATTGAAGGTGACCCCCCATAGTTGACCGGTTGGTTGCAGGTTGACCACAAATGTGTGGCTGTAATTTAGTGTGGGGGGATCACCCCATTTGGTCTGTACGAACATACTCGACCCCCCGTAACCACCAAGGATGGTGGCTCCACCATAATCCGCCCAACGCGCCACCAAATCACCACCGCCGCGGGAAATTCACAATTCTGCCACGAATCAAATTTTCCATTAATTTTTTTATCGATGCTAACAGAAATTTAAGGCACCATAAATGTTTTTTTTTTAAGTGGTAGAATTTTTTGATTTTTGTCAACAGAAGACATTAATTGAATTTAGATATTTTGTCTATAAATACATAGAACAGAATTGTAATTTTTTTTTAGTTGTTGAGATATAGAACAGTGCAGTTCTATTTTTTTAATGTAAGCACAGCAGTGCGTTTATAAAAACAGAGAGCATAATTTTAAAATAATACACAACAGTGTATATTTTATAAAAACACTGAGTTGTTTTTAATAGATAGAGAGTTGTTTATTTTTTTTAGACAGAGACAGAGAAGAGTTTTTGCTTTTGAACTATGCTTAGAAGCAGTCCAGTAATAGTTTGTAATTCCTCTGCAGTGAGCAAGAATTGTAACAAGTTTTTTTTTACGGAATAGAATTCTTTTTATGAGAAAAATCTGTCACTGTGAGTGCAATTTTTTTTTTAGATATTTTTCTCTTTGTTAAAGAAGGAGTTTATTCTCCATTGTTAATTCTGGAAACTTCAAATTTCCAACAATCAGCGTCCCAGGCGGTTGATTGAGAATCGGTTCACCTATTCTCGATCTGTTGACAGAACAAGAAAATCAAAATCACTGCAACTGTCCCAGATTATGGTTTCGACTCCGACTCCGACCCTATACTGTGTTCTGGTGTTATGGTTTCGACTCCGACTCCGACCCTATACTGTTTCGAGTCGACTCCGACTTCGACTCAAAATCACTGCAGCTACGAACAAACTGACTCTGACTCCGACCCTATAATGTGTTCTGAGTCTGCAAATCCTAAACAATCATCAACCCTTATCTGAATTTACTGGCGGTCACTTCGATCACTGTCTGTCACTGAATCTGGTGATTCTGGTTTCCCACAAAATAAAATCAACACCAAACCAACTTCGACCCAAATAATTCCATTTCAAACATCTGAGGGCTATCCGTAATTCACTAGACTCAAAATAATTTGGAACCTTATCAAATATCAAGTACTTCATAGCCAAACCCATCCACCATTGAGAAATAGTAAAATAGCGGAACGACCAGATTTAACAAAGGAGCGTAACGGTTAGATTTAGGAAAGGATCTTGAAAAGCGATGATTTTTTTTTTTGAAAAAACCACCAAAAACATAAGAAAGCAGTAATTACTTTTTACTTTTCCAAGCAATTAAACTTCTCAGTCAAAAAAACATAAGAAAGCAGTAAATAGTTTTTACTTTTCCAGCAATAAAACATCTGACAGTTTCCATCAACGTGGTTACAGCCGGTTTCTCGGAAAGAGATGTTTTTGTCTAAAATTAGAAAAAGCAGAAGCAAAATTAAAAAAAAAAAACACATTGGTTTAATTATGATTTTATAATAATTGTTTTTAAAATAATTTTATATTTTTATCTTATTTATTTATGTTATTTGGATAAATATATTTTAGCTTAATTAATATTTTGAAAATAATTTATTTTCAAAATTCCCAAATTATGTATGTACGGTCGTTATAATATTAAAAAGTTAATGATTATATTTAGTTATTTGAAAAAGAGATAGTTTTTAAAATGATTTATAATTATAAAAAATATTTAAAAAATATGTTTTTTAATATTAAATATTTAGTTTATTTTAACTAATATTTCACTTTTTAAATAAGTTTATATATATATATATATATAAAGCTAAATGATGGGTATAAAACAATTAACTACCAAGAAAGAGGGAAAATTGGTTATTAGCGGTTTAAAGAAATTTTTACTAGAATTTGTTTTTTTTTATAATAAATAAGATTGATATAATTAATATTTACTTTCCAAATAATTAAATATATCTATTAGATTGCAAATAATAATATTTATAAATAAAATATGGCAACATACAAAATACTATTTAAAATATATTTATAATTAATTAGGATATAAAAGGAAGTATTAAATTTATTTTTATATCTATAAAAAAATTAATAAAGCAAAAGGTAGCAAATGTATAGAGGATCTAGTTAAATTTCAAAGAAGACTTTGATAAATATTATGCATTGGTTAGCAACCAATGCCAATAAGAATCTAAATTTGGCTTGTGAGTCATTTTAATTGTAAAAATAAATATATCTTCTAAGAATACCTCTACTACAACCAAATTGTTCTATTGCAACATTTGATGTCGACAACTCTTCATCGTTATTTTATCTCTTTTTACACTCCAACGAAATCAAAATTCAAAAATATTAATTAAAAAATTATGGATTTGGTAGCCCAAATTGAATGAAACTCCATAAATAATCATTTTTAAATATGTGTTTCTTTTAGATACAATATTAAAATTTACATGTTTAAAAAGACTTTATTTATTCTAAATAAATCCAAATCATGGCTATATTTAGGTATCTCATGTATAAGAAAAAGCTTTACAATATAGAAGCCAAGAGGTTTCCCAAAACTACTTGGAATTCTAGCCAAAACTAGCATCTCCAACAAGCAAGGTTGACATAAGGGTGCCTTGCCTTGTCTCAACCATTTAGGGATAAAGAAATAAATCATATCATAGAATAATAATAAGGTTAAAAATGTTATTATTTCCAAATTTTGGGATAGTTGTGAAATGATAAAGAGCTATAGAGAAAAATAAAGCTAAGATATTATAAGAAGTTTATTAGGCCGAACCTTGCTAATCATAATTATCTTTTGCCTTGAACAATGCTATCAAGAAATGAATGTTGTTCAAGATAAGAAATCATTTTCATGAAAGTCGAAGTGGAAGCTCACCACCACCATCATTTTCTAAAATATAACTAATTTTTATTTAATTAATTAATGAAAAAATGTTAAAATTTAGAAAATATATTGAAATAAAATATAAATAATTTAACTTTTACTTGCTTATGCTTTAATTCAGTTATATGGAAATTATTCTTAAGAGTTTACTATTGGGAAATAAAAATGTGAAACTAATTGGGATTGGGAATGTTTATTGATGTGTATTAAATTTGACAAATAATATTAATACACTTTTCATTTACTTATTGATCGGGGTGGTAAACTTATGAACTGCCTGGTACAATTTGTATGAATAGACTTTGGTTTATTTCAACAAAAAATAATCTACTACCTAATATAACGTCCTTTTAAAGCTTTTGGGAACAAAATATATTTTTTACCAAAAAAATTTCAATATTGTTGAGAAAAATACTAAGAAGAGGGGGGAGGGAGGGCTTAATCAGTATTTGCAATAATCACAATCCTTTTTCATTTCTCTTTTTTGATTTCTATATGCAAATTTGATTAGCACAATCAGTGTATGTATGCGACTTTCCAAAGAGAAACTAGTGTATACACATAAATTTACATTTTACATAAACGGTCAAAAGAAATCTTTAGCACTAAAGAGGAAATAACGTGTACAAAGATAACTTTACTGTTTAGGTAAACATTCAGAAGAAATCTTTAGCCCATACTATCATAAATTTAAGCAGTAAATAAGTGCAGTAATAACTTAATTAATCATCACACAAGAGCATCACACATGAACACCACCATTTAATGTGGAAACCCAATTCAGGAGAAAACCCACCCTACTGTCATATCTATATTAAATATTTATTATATGGAAAACTCCTTACAATCATGTACTAATACAGACTCGTATCAGTATGGAGGCATCTACTTGCAGAAGGCTACAACCTTCTCTAATTCTTCAGCTACTACGGGAAGGGAGCTCCAACCCCCTGCTCTCATTTACCAACCTCTAGTGGAAGGGAGCTACAACTCCCTCATCAAAACACCAGCTTCTACTCGTAGGAAGTTTCTACTTTCACACTAAATGGTTCAACCCTTAGACCCGCTGCAGACACGCTTCATAAATTTTCGCATTGGATTCAACAAATTTAACTCAACTCAGCATAAAGATCAAAAACAATAAACTTAACCCAAAATTCAAAGCGAGCGTTGAACACTTTGTAACTAATTCTGATAAGCAAACCTAGATTTCAAAAGGAAAATCAACATCACGAGAATTAATTCAACCACGATCATTCCATTATCAATCACTCCACTACTTCCAACTACTGAACCTGTACATATGCACTTTCATACACACCACCTGCGTATAGATCAATATCATTTTATAAAACCCTTATTTAGTCAATCATTAATCATAATTGATACTCATTAATAAGGTATACATATTCAACTTAGCCGGCCTTATACATTAATATTCAAACAAACGATCCTATATGAAGACTTCATTCCCAGGACAACAAAATATAACAATAATGGCAGATAACCTCTCCATCAAGCTTAACCATTATCTTCCATGTGAGCTTTTCTTGGAACCAAACCATGTATACATGCTTTCACCATAGACGATTGTAGATTTGTAAATATATATTGTGCATAAGGTTCATATCTAACATAGCGTGGCCTAACATCTAACCTACTTTAGCCTACTCTAGCCTAATTGTGTAATAGCCTATTATTCTAACATAACCTAGCTTGAATAGTCTAACCTAGCCACAGCACCTAACCTAACCTGGCAGAATGCTCTATCCCCCACCAGCCTAACTTGACCTAATACAACCTGTTCTTTCCTAACCCTGGCATTGCCTAACCTAGCCTCACTGGGCCAACTTAATGACCACAGGCTAGACTAGCCTTTATTTCTAACAATGACTAACCTAGCCTACCCTAACATAACACTGTTTAATCTAGCGTCACCCTATCTTGATTGAGCTTATCTAGCCCTGGCTGCTAACCTAGCTTATAAGCCAGCCTAACCCTACCAACTAGCAAGCTGAACCACTATCTCCTTAACCTGGCCTAGCCTAGCCTAAGCTAACAGCCTAACTATTTCAGCCTAAACTAGCCTAGCTTCACTTAGCCTAGCGTAACCTAACCCTAACCTTGCCTACCTTATCCTAAAGTAGTCTAACATAGCCTAACATAGCCTAACATATTGCAACATATCCTACCTATCCTAACATAGCCTTACCCTAGCACCTACTTGTGATAGCCTAGCCCCAGCCTCCTATCCTAGCCTAAGCTAGCGTACCTAAACTTAGTCGAGCCTATCATAGCCTGGCACTACACCTATTAACCTAGCTTATCCTAGCCTAACCTACCAACTAACTTAAACTAGTCTATAGTACCTTACTCCCAACCAACCTAAGCCTAACTTAGCCTAACCTAACCAAGCCTAGTATGGCCTAAGCCTAACCTCTCTACCTTATCTAGTAGCAGCCCTAACATAGCTAACCTAGCCTAACCTAGCCTAACCCATACGTAATGTATACTACCTATCCTAACATGCTTTCCCTATGCTAACCTAGCCCTAACTAACCTAACTCTGCCTAACCTTACATAGCCTAGCCTAGCCTAACCTAACCTAACCTGATCTAGAATAACCCCTACTTTGACCTATCTTACCCTACCTAATCTAGCGTGACTAGGGTAACCTAACCTAGCCTACTTCTAACCTAGTCGTACCTAACCTAGACTTACCGACCTAGCCTAACTAGCCTAGCAATAGCCTAGTCTAACCTAGTCTAACCTAAGCAACACCAAACCTTAACTGCTAGCCTAGCCTAGCCTAGCCTAACCTAACCTAACCTAGGCTAGTCTAACCTAACCTAACTTTGAATATATTAGCCTAGGCAGGCCACAGCCTAACCTTTGCTAACCTAACATTTCCTAACTTCTAACCTCACACAGCCAACAGCCTAGCCCACAACATTAACCCTGGCCTATATAGCATAATAGAGCGTAATCTGGCCTACACAGCAGATGAGCCTGCTCCTAGCCTAGCTCACTATTTCAGCTTATCTAGCCTAACCTACCAACCTAACTTAGAACTAGTCTATCCTACCTTAGCCACCTAACCTAGCCTAAGTAACTGTCCTAACTCTTTTAGCCTAGCCTAACTTGCTTGACTAACCTAACCTTTCTTAACTTATCCTAAAGTAGCACCTACTTATAGCTACGTAGCCTAACCTATCGTAACGTATCTACTATCTGTGATAAATATTACCTGGCCCAACCAGCTTAGCTAACCACCTTTGCCTAGCCACAAGTAAGCTGTTTCACCTAAGCTAGCATACTTCTAGCTTAGTCTAGTATATCATACTTTAAACTTTGCCTAGCCTAGCTCTTTCACCCTAATAGATTATCCTAACCTCACCTACTAACACTAACCTAAACTAGTCTATAATACCTTAGCCTAGCCTAACCCTAACCTAACCTATCCTAGCTAACTTAGCCTAACCTAACAAGCCCTATCTAGCCTAGCCTAACCTTGCCCCCTCCCCCATATCCTAATGTAGCCTAACCTAGCCTAACCTATTGTAATGTACTACCCCTATCTTTATAGCCTTGCCTAGCCTAGCCTAGCCTAACCTAACCTAGCGTGACCTTACGCAGCCTAGCATAGCCCTAGCCTAACCTAACCTACTCCTAGCCTAACATAGCCTAGACCTACACCCCTATCACATACTATCATACACTACCCTAATCTAGTGTGACACAAGCCCAACCTACTTATCCTCACCGAAGCTACTATATCCTAACCTAGCCTTGCAAACCTAGCCTCACTTAACCTAACCTAGCCTAACCTAGCCTTATCGAACCTAGTCTTATGAACCTATTGCCTAACCTATTCTGACATAACTATCCTTTTTGAGCCTAGCCTAACCTGGCCTAATCAAACCCTAGACTCGCCTTACCTTGTCTAGCCTAACTAGCCTTATCAAACTACTTTAGTCAAGACTAAGCTAGCCTAACGTAACCTAGCCTAACCTGGCCTGGCCTGGGCTGGCCTGGCCTGGCTTGGCTTGGCCTGAGCTGGCCTGGCCTGGGATAGCCTAACCTGCACTGGCCTGGCGGGTGGGGAGTCCTGGCAGGCCCTAAGCCTAGCCTAACCTGGCTTTGAATACTACAGGCGTGGCCTAGCACTTCTAACCTTGTAGCGCCTCACTGGCCTAGCAGCTGGCCTAGCCACGCATGCCTGGCAACCTAACACAACCTGGCCCCAAATGCTCTGGCTAGCCTAGCCTAGCACCGGACTAACAATGCCTAACTTTTGTCCTAACCCCTAGCCTAACCTGAATACAACTTATCCCACCAGCCTGCCTAAGCCCTACTCCAAGCCCTACTTCTGGCCTCTGGCCCTAGTGGGGCATATCCTCGCCTGTCTTAACCTGTTCCCAGCTTGTCCTGGCCTAACCTACCAATGTGTGGCAAACTGATAGCCTGCCTTAACACATCCTAACGTGGCCTAACTAGCCTAGCTAACTTGCCTAACAAAACCTAACCTAACCTATCCTAACCTGCCCTAGCATGACCGACCTGGCCTGAGCTGTGCGTAGCCTGTCCTGGCACTGTTTGACACAGATAAACCCAGCATAACCTAGCCTCATGCTCCTGGGCCTGGCCTAGCCCTAACCTTGACAATCCTAGACTAACCTACCTATCCTGACGTGGTGTGTTGCTAACCCTAACCCTAACTTCAACATAAGCTGCATGGCCTAACTGGCAATGGCCTGGCCTAACCTGGCCTGGCCTAGCATACTATCCTACAGTAGCCTGCCCTAGCCTACCCCCTTGTCCAATCTAACCTAGCCTAGCCTAATCTAACCTAGTCTACTAAACTGGCCTAACCTAAGCCTAATCATAACTGCGTAAACTAACCTGGCCACTCTAATCTAGACTAGCCTACTCTAAGCATATTAGCCTGGCACAGGCTAGCCTAGCCTAGCCTAGTCGATCTAGCCTATTTCTAACCTTGATAACCTAACCTAGCCTATCCTAGCCTTGCCTTGCCTCTAGCTATACTATCCTAGACTTTCTAGCCTAACCTAACCTAACATCGTAGCTTAACATAGCCTAGTCTACCTAGCCTAACCTAGCCTACTATAGCCTAGCCTACTCCTTCTCTAGGCTATCCTAACCTAACAACTCCTGCTCTAACATAGCACATACGAGCCTAGCCTAACATATCCTACTCTAACCTAGCATAGCCTAAAGCAACCTAAACGTAGTCTAGCCTATTTAAACATAGCATAACCTAGCCTTGCCTAGCCTAACTTACCCCAACTTGGTAACACAACTTTAAACCAGCTAGCCTAACCTAACCTAGCCTACCCTAACCCTAAGCCTAATCTAGCCCTAGCCTAACCTAGCCTACCTTATCCTAAAGAAACGCCTACAATATTCTTTATTTTATTCTAACATAGTATACCCTATCCAAACATAGCCTAAGCAGGCGTTACCTAGCCCTAACCTATTAATGCAGCTGCTTTCCTTCTAACCTAGCCTTACCTACCTAACCTACCTACACTGCCCCTACCTAGCTTAACACAACAAACCAACCTGGCCTCTCTAACCTAGCCTAACATTACCTAGCCTAGCATAATATCTCCTAACCTAGCCTAACCTAGCCTAACCTAACCTAGGCTAGCATATCCTAGCTCTATTTGTTTAGAATAGGCCTAGCCTAGCCTACACCATAAATCTAACCTAGTCAAGCCTAGCCTAGCCTAGCCTAGCCCTAACTTAACCTTGCCTAGCCTAGCCTAGCAAGCCTAACCTAACCTAGCCTAACCTAATCACATAATGTAGCCCTAGCTATTAAAACATCATTAAATTAAACACTATTAATAAAGTTTAAATATAAATAAAGAATGATTTAAAATAAATTAAATAACATAAAATATAATTTAATATATAGATTGAACTTAACCACATTAATAATACTAAGAATCAAAATGAAACATAATTATGAATATAAATAAAAATATATTTTTATATGAAAAACATATATAAAAAGAAAATGTAAAGTTATTTTTAAAAATCCAATAATGCTAAATTAGAGATTTTTTAAAAAAATTAAATTTAGTTAATTAATATTTTTAACTTTAAAAAAAATAAAAAATGTAAAAAACCAGAATTTAAATAAAGCCACTATTTTTTTAGGATAAATAAACTAATTAATAAATAAATTAAATAACTCCAGACTTAAATAGAAGATTAAATCAGCTACATTCTCTTTGTATTCTTATCTTTAACAATAATTACAAGCTTAATGATGATAAATTCTAATAAACTTATAATGAATACCTATTTTGTTCAACATAGTTGGGGTTGTTTATTAATAGTTCAGGAAAATCAAGTTATAATAAATAAATGAATCAATTCACAATTTTATATTGTAAGCACAGATACCTATTCTTGTTCTCGTTTGACATTGTTTATTAATAGATATGTTTTTGAAAAAGCAAATCCAATAATTAAATGAATGAAATTCTCAGACTGTGCAGTTCTTATGCAAACAGTTCAGTTTGATTTTCAAGATGATTTGCTCAAATTAAGCACATTGTTTAATATTTTATTAATTGGTGAATATTCTAGAAAAGGCCCCAAAATTGAAAAATATTCATATTTAGATATAATAACTTGAATCCTCAAAGTGCCTTAAAGAAATAGATAAAAATTGTTGTGAGACTTTTGTTATGCTTCAGTTATTCTAGATAAACTTACTGTTTATTTCCATGCCTGATTGTATCTGCACTTCAGGTGGATTGTTGGAGTACCAGAAAGCTTGGACAGACCACTTTCGTATTTGAGTAATACTGGAGCTGGAGGAAATGTTAATATTAGGGTTTGGTTTGAGAGGAAAATGTGTGTAATTGATTACTTGAAATTTTTATTCCTGGATCAAATAGTTTGAAAAAATCAAGCAATTGTTCATGAGATATAAAATTATATTGCATGGGAACTCAAAGACAAGAAAACCTACTTGGATTGGATGGACCTAATCAATGCAGCGGATTTAGTGATCAGTTCACCCATATGCTCTATCATTACGAGAGCAAGAACACTAAATAACATCGTTGGTTGGTAGGAATGATTCTTCAAATCTTGTTGACAGAGCAAAGAAAATCAAATCTAACACAGCGCTCACATTACAGGTTTGAAGCTACAACAAGAAAATCAAAATGTGTCTGAACAAACAGCCTCTGACTCAGCCCTATCATGTTAAGATGTGCGAATCAGGTAATCAACAACCTTTACTATAAGATTTAGATGGTTGCCCAAATCCCTAAATAAACTAATGTTCTTACACAGATCGTGATTAGACTCCTAGTGATATTTTAAACCAACTTGACCCAAATAAACAACTTTCATAATTCACCGGACTCAAAATAATTTGGGAACCCATATCAAATATCCAGTTCTTTACACATTAAACCGCTCTGCGTGGTAAAATGAAGAAGGCGGCGAGATTTAACAAAAGGAGCATAACGGTCAGATTTAGAAGGGATCCACATGACGTTGCTTTTTTTTGGTTAAACTCATCAAAAACATAACAAGCGAGTAATTGCTTTTACTTTTCCAAGCAATAAACATCTCATTCAAAAAAACATGAAAGCGGGAAAGACTTTTTAATTTTCCGGCAATAAAACATCAATGATTCCATCAATTAGTTCAATGGGTTTTAACTGGAAAAGAGATTTTTTGTTCAAAATTAGAAAAAGCTGCGCAAAATTAAAAAAAAACACAATGGTTTAATTATGAGTGTTATGATAAACATTTTTAAAATAATTTTATATTTTTTATCCTATTTATTTATATTGTTTGGATAAACTGTTTTTAGCTTAGTTAATATCTCTTGAAAATAATTTATTTTTAAAATTCCCAAATTAACTGTATGTCTGATTAGTAATAAGATAAAAAAGTTAATCATTATATTTAGTTATTTGAAAAGAGCATTACTAATTATTTATTATAAAAAATTTAAAATTATGTTTTTTAATATTAAATATTGAGAATTTATTTAACTAATATTTATTTTTTGAATATATATATATATATATATCAAATTATAAAACAATTAACTACTAAAAACTGATGAAAATTAGTTATTAATGAATTTAAAGAAATTTTTACATTAAATTCATTTTTTATAGTAAAAACGAGATTGATATAATTAATATTTACTTTCGAATAATTAAATATATCTATTATATTGCAAATAATATATTTATAAATAAAATATGGCAACACTAAAAAATACATTCAAAATATATTTATAACTAACTGGGATATAAAGGAAGTATTAATTTATTTTGATATTTACTAAAATTAATCAAGCAAGGTAGCAAATGTATAGAGGATCTAATAAAAATTTCGAAGAAGTCTTTGATAAATATTATGCATTGATACGACCAACCATTGCCAATAATAATTAGAAATGTCGATGTGGTATGTAATTGAATTTAAAGGTAATAAATATCAAACATCTAATATAATTTCTAAAAATTCTAAAAAATTTGATCATTTTTAGTTTCATTGGTCAAAATACTTTAGTACACAATCAAATTTGTCTTGTGACTCATTTAAATTGTAAAAATAAATATAACTTCTAGAATACCTCTACTACAGCAAATTGTTCTATTTAAAATTTGATGTAATGACTCTTCATCATTATTTTATCTTTTACACTCCAACCAAATCAAAATTCAGAAATAATTAATTAAAATTTGGATTTGGTAGCGAAGTGAATGAAACTCCATAAATAATCATTTTTAGACTATGTGTTTCTTTTAGATAAAATATTAAAGTGCATATTTAAAGGACTTTATTTATTCTAAATAAATCAAATCTTAGCTATATTTAGGTATCTAGCGTATAAGAAAAAGCTTTACAATATGGAATCTAAGAGGTTTTTCCCAAAACTACTTGGAATTATTGCCAAAACTAGCATCTCCAACAGAAAAGGTTGACATAAATTATTGCCATAGCTCAACCATTGAGGGATAAAAGAAGGAAATGATATCAGGAGAATAATGATAACATTAAAAATGTGACTATTTCCAAATTTTGGGATCATTTGTGGGATGATAAAGAGCACTATAGAAAACAAAGCTAAGATATTATATGGAGTTTATTAGGATTTGAACCTTGCCTAATCATAATTATATTTTTCCTTGACCAATGCTATCAAGAAATGAATGTTTGTTCAAGATAAGAATTCATTTTCATGAAGTTGAAGTGGAAGCTCACCACCACCATCATTTTCTAAAATATAACTAATTTTTATTTAATTAATTAATGAAAAAATGTTAAAATTTAGAAATATATTGAAAATAAAATATAAATAATTTAATTTTACTTGCTTTAATTGAGTTATATGGAAATTATTCTTAAGAGATTTAAGAATGGGAAATAAAAATGTAAAACCTGGTGGGATTGGGAATATTTGTGATGTATAACATCATTAATAAAATAAAATTCATGCTACACATTTCGTTTATATTGATCAAGGTGGTAAACTTATGACTTGCAGTACAATTTGTATGAATAGGCTTGAGTTTCTTTTGAAAAATAATCCACTACCTATTTGTCATCCTTTTAAAGCTTTTTGAATCCAAAATAATTTTACTACAAAAAGAATTTCAATATTGTTGGGAAAATACTAATAGGAGAGGAGGGGGCTTAATCGGTATTTGCAATAATCACAAAGATTTTTTTATTTTTGATTTTTATATGAAAATTTTATTAACTTATGATAATTGTATGTACACAATTTACAAGAAAATAAAAATACACGAGATAAATTTATTATTTAAATAAATATTGAAGAAATCTTTAAGACAAAAAGAGAAAGTAAATATACATAGATAAATTTACTATTTAGGTAAAGCATTCGGAAAATGTTTAGCCCATACTATCGAGAAAGTTAGCGATAAATAAGTGGAAGTAATAGCTTAATTAATGATCTGCAAGAGAGCATCACATGAACACAATGATTTAATCTTGAAACTCAATTCAGGAAAGAAGCAATAACGTGTCATATCTATATTCAATATTTACAATATGAAAAACTCCTTATAATGTTGTACTAATACATATCAATATCGGTATGGAGGCATCCACACTTGTGAAAGGCAACCTTCTCTCGCTCTCCAACTAATATTATGGGAGCTCCAACCTTGCACTCTCATTTACCAACCTCTAGTGGAAGGGAGCTACAACTCCACCTGATCAGCGTGAGCTTCTCATAGGAAGCTTCTACTTCGACACTAAATGGTTTCAGCATCGGACTACTGTCTCTAGGACCACAACTTCCTGAATTTTCCACCTTTGGATCATAAACACAACTCAACTCAAGCGTCAAGATCAACACCACTAAACTTAACCCAAAGATTAACTAGAATAGTGAACACTCTAACGAGAACACAATAATAAACCAAGATTTCAAAATGAACATGAATAATTCAAACCTTATCCATTCATTATCTTAAATGCATACACTACTTCCCTTTACTGAACCTATGTATATACGCACTTTCATGCACACCAACCTGCATATATATCAACATCATTTTATAAAACCCTTATTTAGTCAACATCATTAATCATACTTAATCACTCATTGATAAGATTTGTACATATTCAACTTAGCAACATATACATTATTAAAACAACCTAGATCTATATGAAGACTTCATTTACAAAAAACAGAAATATAACAGTAATAAACATATAACCTCTCCATCAAGCTTCAGAAAACCCTATCTTACATACGCGCTTTTACTGAACCAAACTCGCATGTATACATGCTTTCATCATGATGAACCAGCATATAGATCTGTAAATGTAGATTGTGCAGAAACGTTCAGATCTATAGACTTACCTAGATTTCTTCACACTGCCTCAGCAAACATGCATCGGATCACAGATTAAACCATCTCATCAATAAATCAGTAAGTACATGGTCATTTCAATTCTAGAGATCCTTATGCATTATTGTGTCCATGAGTGCATCATAATTTTAGATATACAAATAAATAGAACCTATTTCATGCAAATATACTTCAATATATAGGTTTAGCCTTTTTTCAATACCATGAGAAAAAAGCACATAAATGCAGATGGTATTTTGGACAAGATCAAATGGACGACACTATGCTCAATATTGTGGGCTAAAACCATGGTAATACACCTTGGTATTTATAATTTTAGAGCGCAAAAGGCGTACGCAACTTGGATCATTTTTGTCCACATGTATACGCGACTTGGTCTGTACAAATCCGTGTATAGAACCCTCAATTGTGAATATTAAACATCTTCTGCTGGAATTGACAGATTTCATCAGTTAGACCTTCTGCAACCTATTGTGCTTCCCCAAAAGACATATACTTCAATATTTTTAAGAGAGTTCCATCAAGGAAAACATATGAAACCATCAGAATCATATTGCAAACAATATCCCCCGTTGGAGTTGATGGCAACCATGTTGATGTTTGATCACCACAACCTATAGATACATGAAGCTTAATTCAAACACCAATTACTCTCCCCATTTGACATCAAGAGAAAAGAGCGGACATTTTCTCCCCCTGAGAACATGCGGAAGCTTCGGATTTTCAATGACTCTTTAACTCAACAGAGTATGACCTTTCCTTTCACCGAGGACACAAAATTACATCAAGGATAGAGCTGAATGGATTTACATATTGAATCAACTACCCAACCAAGTGAGTTTATAAAATTAAACATGAAAATATTTACATCAAATGTCTCAACATGACCTTTATGTCAACTTAAAAATATGACTTTTTATAGCCAGGACCAAAGAATATAAAAAAGGAGATCATAACAACAACCAACATAGTGCCAACAATGCACTCTTTTCAACAAGGCAAATGATCCCCCTAAACATGTGCATGAGTACCAAAAAAACAGAGTTTACCCAACAACACCACAGATTGTTCTAAAAGCTGACCTATAGAATTTCTTGAAAGCTTACCCATAGAATTTCTATCAGCAAAAACCATACATGGTTTTATGCACAGAAACATGCGTATACATGTGATTCACCTACATGTAATGAGCATATCAAATTTAATATTTTGTAATTAAGTAGCAATAAAAGAGATAGAGATAACTCCCAGCTTCCGTCTGAGATATTTGAATGCTTCCCTGAGAATATTTTTAGCAAATATTTCGGCAACTTGTTCTTTGGAGGGAACATACTCTAATTTGACCTTTTTTTCAAGAACTTGTTCTCAGAAGAAGTGGTGTCTGATAGGAATGTTCTTGGTCTTGGAATGTATAATAGGATTCTTTGAGATGATGATGGCACTTGTATTATCACATAGGATGGAGATGGGAGGTGAGCATTTGATTTGAATATCTTGTAATCTCTAAATCATCCAAAGAAGTTGTGTGCAACATGATGCGACAGCCACATATTCTGCTTCTACTATAGGTAAGACAATAAAACTTTGTTTCTTGCTGAACCAAGATACTAATCGAGGCCCCATATAGAATGGCCTACCATTGGTGCTTTTTCGATCACCAACATTTCCAGCTTAGTCCGCATCTATGTAAGAATGAAGAGTGAGATCAACATTCTTTGGATACCATAGAACAAAGTCTCAAGTCCCTTGTAGATATTTGAATATTATTTTTACAGCCTGAAGGTGTGAGCCTTTAGATTAGCTTGGAATCATCCAAATTTCATCTTTAATAGCTTTATTTACATTCTATGGTTCAATACTGGATAAGAATGCCAGATAGCTAGGGGATCCTACAGGAGTTCTTCTTGTTTGGACACCTGATCCCTTTTCTACCAGAATTTGAGATTCTGGATGATTATTTTCAACATACCTAGATGGAGCCTTTTCTGATACATCTTCTTGTGGTGCTTCATCGGGTTCTCCTTCTATATTATGATTATTTGATGAGGGAAAATACACATCATCATCATCTTCATTTGTTGTTTTTATTTCACTTTTAGGAGCAGTGAGATACAAATTAATTACAACATCAATACATTCAACAATGTTCTGAAGTCTTTTATTGTAACATTTATATCCTTTACTTCTAGAAGTGTAACCAAAAAATATTCCTTCATCTACTCTAGGCTCAAACTTACCATGTTTTTCATCATTGTTCTTGATAAAACATTTGCTTCAAAAAACTCTAAAATGTTTCATAGTGCGAAGATTACCATACCAGAGCTCATAAAGAGTTTTCTCACAGTTCACACGAACATGAGCCTTGTTGAGAATATTTATTGTAGTATCTGCTACTTATCTCCAAAAGGTATCGGGAGTTCCAGATTCATCAAGCATAGCACGATCCATCTGTTGAAATGTTCTATTCATTCTCTCTACCACGCCATTTTTTGTGGAGTTCCAGCTACAAAAAAAATATCTTTTTATGCCATAATTTTCACAGAAATCAAAGAATTCATCTGAAATATATTCTCCTCCTCGGTCAGATGTAAGACATTTGATTTTTAGATCTAATTCATTTTTAGGGAAAGCTTTGAAGATATTGAACTATTCAAATTATTCATCTTTAAGTTTCAATAAACTGATCCAACACATTCTAGAAAATTCATCAATAAATAGAATATAGTATTGTTCTCCACGAGGTGACTTTTTCCATACAGGACCACATATATCATTATGTATAAGTTCAAGAGGCTTAATTTATGATCCTTCTTTCGTGTTGAATTGTACCCTTATTTTCTTACCAAATTGGCATGATTTGCATATGGTGCTTTTAGGAAAAGTGATGTTGGGTAGATCACGAAAAAATTTGAGTCTGCTAGATTTTCTTATTTCAGAGAAGCTCAAATGTCCCAGCCTTTTGTGCCATAACCGATTTTCAGTATATTTACCTAGTAGCACTACTCTTGGCCACCTTTCAATATATTCAAATTTATTGGTGTTCTAGTTTCTTTTATTACCATTTTTCATGTGTCAAGTTCACATACTACACATTCTTTTGAACTAAATTCAACTTCATTTCCTTGATCACACATATGACTCACACTCAACAGGTTCTTCTTTAATCCATCCGCATACATAACATTGTTATATTTCACCTTTTCTTTTAGAAATATAGAACTTTTACCCTTAATTACAGAAGGAGAGTCATTTCCAAAATTAACATTATTTTCCTTCTGTAATGCATTGTATGAAAGGAGTTTATTTTTATCTCCTGTCATGTGTTTTGAGCATCCATTATCAATGTACCATTGGTTTTCTTCCCCTTATCCAAAAAAATCTATGTCACAATTTTCAACCTATAAGTCCTTTTTCCATACCTTGGAGTTTCAGAGTATATGCACTTTTGGCTGAAGTTTGCTCATGCATTCAGATTCTTCATGTACAAAGTTATTGCAATAAGAACATTCAATTTAATCTTGAAGAGGAGAAAAGTTGGTATAATTATTCTTCTTTATTTCAGTCTCATTTACTTTCTTTTTTTCTTCTCTACTAAAGATGGTTTTGTATGCAACACATTGAGCAGCTTTATGACAAAACTTATGACATGAGAAAAAATTTCCATTAAAGAAGAAATTTTTGTGATCATGAAATCTTCAATTGATTTTTACTTGCTGATTGATACTTCTCTTATTTTTCATCCTTGAATTGAAGTTTTCGTGCTTTACCTGGGTATTCTCTTTTTTATTTTCCTGAGTAATGAAATGTTGTTGGCTCACTTGAGCTGCATTTAGATAGATTGGTGTTGAAGATTGATAATATTCTCCAATATATCCAACACCTCTCTTTACAAGAGGAGAGCATTGAACCTTGAAAATTTCATCTAAGGTTTCAGATTCTTTAGCAAATATAAGATTTAAGGTTTTCACCTTCTCAATTTCCTTTCTTAGACTTACTATTTCACATTCTAGTTTATCATTGTGATTCTCTTTTTCTATAAGCTGATTCTTTAGAGTATCTATGGCCATTTTATTTTCTTCCAAATATATTTGGAGTTGATTGATATCTTCAACAAAATCATTTTCTCCTAAAGCATCCATAAATATATCTTTTGTCTCACTAGTGTTCTTTTCAAATGCCATGAGAAGTCTAGTACCTTGATGAGATTCTCCTTCTTCACTATTTGATAGAACATAACTATATTCATGAGTATAATAAGTTTTTCTATTGATGAAACATTTATTATTTCCTTTTTCCAATTCCTTTCCCTATTCATGATTATCCTTATGAGGACATTTAGTATCATAATGACAAACTCATCCACAAGAAAAATGTTTGAAAGGAAGCTTACCTCTGAACCTCCAAGTGCCAAGTTGTATTTTCTTTACAAAATTTATGTTATATTCTTCTAAAACATATCTTGATCCTTCTTGTTCTTCCATTTCCTTGCCTTTTGCATTAGCTCTAAAAACGACTTCTTTGACTTCAAATGGACCTCATTTTCTCATTTCACATGCAGTTAGGATCCCATGAAGTTGAACAACAGTAAGAGTTTGTAGATCCTCCTTATGTTCAATAGCATATACTTTTGACTATAATTTAGGAGTTAGAGATATTAAATATTTTTATACAAGAGTAGTGTGAGTTATATTTTCTGTTGTATGGAAATTATTCTTAAGAGTTTATGAATGGGAAATAAAAATGTGAAACTAATTGGGATTGGGAATGTTTATTGATGTATATTAAATTTGATTAATAATAGTCATACACTTTTCGTTTACTTATTGATCGGGGTGGTAAACTTATGAACTAATTGGTACAATTTGTATGAATAGACTTTTCTTTCTTTTAAAAAAAAATAATCCACTACCTAATATAATGTCCTTTTAAAGATTTTGGGAACAAAATATAATTTTTACCAAAAAAATTTCAATATTGTTGGGAAAAATATTGAGAGGAGGGGGAAGGGGGCGCTTAATCAGTATTTGCAATAATCACAATCCCTTTTCTTCTCTCTTTTTTTATTTCTATATGCAAATTTTATTAGCACAATCAATGTATATATTCGACTTTCCAAAGAGAAACTAGCGTATACACAAATAAATTTACTGTTTACGTAAATGTTCAGAAGAATTTTTTAGCACCAAAGAGAAACTAATGTATACATAGATAACTTTACTGTTTAGGTAACCATTCAGAAGAAATATTTAGCCCATACTATCAGAAAGTTAAGTAGTAAATAAGTGCAGTAATAACTTAATTAACCATCACACAACAACATCACACATGAAATCCACGATTTAATGTGGAAACCCAATTTGGAGAAAACCACCGCTGTTGTCATATCTATATTCAAAATTTATTTGATGGAAAACTCCTTACAATGTTGTACTGATGCAGACTCGTATCAATATGGAGGCATATACTTGCAGAAGGCTGCAACCTTCACTCATTCTCTAGCTACTATGGGAAGGGAGCTCCAACCCCCTACTCTCATTTACCAAACTCTATTGGAAGGGAGTTACAACTCACTGTTCAAAACACCAGCTTCTACTCGTAGGAAGCTTCTACTTCCACACTGAATGGTTCAACCCTTAGACCCACTGTAGACCACGCTTCATAAATTTCCACACTGGATCCAACAAATTTAACTCAACTTAGCATAAAGATCAACACCAATAAACTTAACCCAAAATTCGAACAGATTAGTGAACACTGTAACCAGAACACAGTAATAAACCTAGATTTCAAAATCAACATGCAGAATGAATTTCAACCCTGATCATTCATTATCTTAAATGCATACACTACTTCCCTTTACTGAACCTATGTATATACGCACTTTCATGCACACGAACCTACGTATAGATCAACATCATTTTCTAAAACCCTTATTTAGTCAACATCATTAATCATACTTAATCACTCATTGATAAGATTTGTACATATTCAACTTAGCAGCATATACATTATTCAAAAAACCCAGAGTTATATTAAAACTTCATTTACAGACAACAAAAATATAACAATAATAAACAGATAACCTCTCCATCAAGCTTCAGAAAACCCTATCTTCCATACACGCTTTTAGTGAACCAAACCCGCATGTATACACACCTTCACCATTATGAACCAGCGTATAGATCTATAAATATAGATTGTGCAGAAAGGTTCAGATCTATAGACTTACCGAACCTAGCCTAACCTAGCCTAACATAACCTAGTCTAACCTAGTCTAACCTAGCTTAACCTAACCTAGCCTAGCCTACTCTAGCCTACCCTAGCCTAGCGTGTAATAGCCTAGCCTAGCCTAACCTAGCTTCAAATACTCTAACCTAGGCTAGCATAACCTAAACTAGCTTCAAATACTCTAGCATAGCGTAGCCTAGCCTAACCTTGCCTAACCTAGCATTGCCTAACCTAACCTCACCTAGGCTAACTTAACCTATCCTAGGCTAGCCTAGCCTAGTCTAACAATGACTAACCTAGCCTACCCTAGCATAACCTAGCCTAATCTATCCTACCCTAGCTTAGTCGAGCCTATCCTAGCCTAGCTCACACTAACCTAGCTTATCCTAGCCTCACCTAGCAACCCTAACTTAAGCTAGTCTATCCTACCTTAACCTACCCTAACCTAGCCTAGCCTAACCTAGCCTAACCTAGCCTATCCTAACTTAGCCTAGCCTAACCTAGTCTAGCATAACCTAACCTTGCCTACCTTATCCTAAAGTAGCCTAACATAGGCTAACCTAGCCTAACCTATCGTAACGTATCCTACCCTATCCTAACATAGCCTTGCCTAGCCTAACCTAGCCTAGCCTTGCCTTGCCTAGCATAGACTAGCATAAGCTAGCGTACCCTAGCTTAGTCGAGCCTATCCTAGCCTAGCTCTGCCTAACCTAGCTTATCCTAACCTCACATACCAACACTAACTTAAACTAGTCTATAATACCTTACACTAGCCTAACCTTGCCTAACCTATCCTAGCCTAACTTAGCCTTCCCTAACCAAGCCTAATCTAGCCTAGCCTAACCTAGCCTACCCTATCCTAACATAGTCTACCCTATCCAAACATAGCCTAACCAAGCCTTACCTAACCTAACCTAACCTAATCTAGCCTAGAGTAGCCTAACCTAGCCTAACCTAACCTACCCTACCCTACCCTAGCTTAACCTATCGTGGCTTAACCAAGCCTACTCTAACCTAGCCTAGCATCGCCTAGCCTAGCGTAGCCTATCCTAACCTTGCCTAACCTAGGCTAACCTAGCCTAGCCTAACCTAGGCTAGCATATCCTAGCTCACCCTAGCCGAGCTAAACCTAGCCTAGCCTACCCACCATAATCTAACCTAGTCGAGCCTAGCCTAGCCTAGGCTAACTTAACCTAGCCTAGCCTAGCCTAGCCTAGCCTAACTTAACCAATAGTTGAGCCTAGCCTAGCCTAGCCTAGCCTAGCCTAACTTAACCTAGCCTAACCTGGCCTAGCCTAACCAATCCTAGCCTAACATAGCCTAACCAATCCTAGCCTAACATAGCCTAACCTAATCCACCATAATCTAACCTAGTCGAGCCTAGCCTAGCCTAGCCTAGCCTAACCTAACCTCACCTCATTAAATTAAACACTATTAATAAAAGTTTAAATATAATAAGAATGATTTAAAATAAATTAAATGTATGAAAACATAATTTAATATAGATTGAACTTAACCACATTAATAATGTAAAAACAAAATGGAACATAAATTATAAGTTATAAGATATAAACGGAAAATATATTTTTATATGAAAAACATATATGAAAATAAAATTGAAAATTATTTTTAAAATTCCAATAATTTAAATTAAGTTTTTAGAAAAAATAAATTTAATTAACTAATATTTTTAACTTTAAAAGAAATAAAAAATGTAAAAAACCAATTTAAATAAAACCACTAATTTTCAGACAAATAAACTAATTCAATAAATAAATTAAATGATCTTAACGGAATAAAATATGGATGAAATCAATAAAATTAGAAATCAGCTAAAGCTACTCTAATACTACTAACTAGTTACAAACTTAAATAAATTAACAAAAGAAAAACTGAAATGAACGGATTAGGTTTCCCTAGAAAACACAGCTGAGAGAGGGATAAACACTACATCTATGAATCGAACTGAATACCCTATTCATTCTTGTTATAGTTTGAGGTTGATAGATGGCTGGAAAATTAAATTAATAAATAAAATCAATCTAATTCTCCAATTTCGTTAGCCGAATATCCTATTCTTGTTCTCGTTTGACGTTGTTGTTAATAGATGGCTGGAAAAACAGATCAATAATTAAAATGAGTCAAATTCTCCAATTTCTTCTGGATCTATTGTGCAACGGTTCAATTTGATTTCAAGAATTATTTGTAAAATTTCAAGCACGATGTTTAATATTTTATTAATTGGTGAATATTCTGACTATTTTTGTTTTGAAAAGAAATTTAAAATTAGAAAAATATTCATGTTAGATATAATAACTGAATCCTCAAGGTACACTTAAAAAAAACATCAAATAAAAGTCAGTGTGGGGAGAGCTTTGACTTATACTTTGATTATTCAAGATAAACTGACAATTTATTCCATACCCAGTTGTATCTAGCACTTCTTTGCAAATATGCGCAGGATAAAATTCTGCAGTGGATTGTTAGAAATTTACCAAAGTTAGGAAATAGGAACCCACTTCACTAATATTTGTGAGTAACTCTAGAGCTCAGAGGAAATGTGATTGGGGTTTGATTTGAGAGAGAAAATGTAACTGTAATTGAAGTCCATGGAAGTTTTTATTTCTCTGGATCAAATGATAATTTTAAGAAAAATCAAACAATTGCTGTCCACGAGACACAAAGATTACAACCACGAAAATAAATGAAGAAGAAACTATTGCATATGTGAGAGCTCAGAAAACCAAAAGGAAATAACTGGCGCTTGGTTTGAGAGCAGAGAGGTCAAATAAATATGGTAAATCCTACCTTATTCAAGAAACACAAAATGATAAATCCTACCTAATTCAAGAAACACAAAATGAAGTCCATTGAACTAGGTTTATTTAGCTTCTTGTATCTCAGTATCGAATTTGTTATAATCTAATCTTAGGTTAGCAATGAATTTGTACGTTTACCCCGCATATTGAACAACAAAAGACAAGAGAAACCTACGTGCAGTTGGGATGAACCTAATCAACGTCCTGGCAGTTGAGTGAGAATCCGTTCACCTATTCTCTATCTGTTCACAGGTAATCAGCGTCTCAGGCGGTTGACTGAGAATTGGTTCAACTATTCTCAATCCGTTGACAGAACAAGAAAATCAAAATCACTGCAACTGTCCCAGATTCTGGTTTCGACTCCCACCAAGAAAATCAAAATCACTTCAACTACGAACAAACTGAGAGTCTGCCAATTTACCCTTATCTGAATTTACTGGCGGTTACTTCGATCCTAATAAATAAATCTTTTGTCACTGAATCTGGTGATTCCGGTTTCCCACAAAATAAAATCAACACCAAACCAACTTCGACCCAAATAACAACAACTTTCCATTTCAAACATATGAGGGCTATCCATAATTCACCAGACTCAAAATAATTTGGAAGCTTATCAAATATCCAGTTCTTCACAGCCAAACCCATCACTGTTGAGAAATAGTAAAATAGCGGAACGGCCAGATTTAACAAAGGAGCATAACCGTCAGATTTAGGAAAGGATCTTGAAAAGCGATGCTTTTTTTCGTTGAAAAAACTTCAAAAAACATAAGAAAGCAGTAATTACTTTTTACTTTTCCAAGCAATAAAACATCTTAGTAAAAAAAAACATAAGAAAGAAGTAAATATATATTTTTTTTTTTTCCAGCAATTGTTTTTGTCTAAAATTAGAAAAACCAGAAGCAAAATTTAAAAAAAAAAACACAATAGTTTAATTATGATGTTATAATAATTGTTTTTAAAATATTTTTATATTTTTATCCTATTTATGTTATTTAGATAAATAAATTTTAGCTTAGTTAATATTTTGAAAATAATTTATTTTTAAAACTCCCAAATTATGTATGTACGGTAGTTATAAGATAAAAAAGTTAATGATTATATTGAGTTATTTGAAAAAGAAATAGTTATTAAAATTATTTATAATTATAAAAAAAAATTTAAAAATATGTTTTTTAATATACAATACTTAGTTCATTTTAACTAATATTTCACTTTATATATATATATATATATATATATATATATATATATATATATGTATGTATGTATGTATGTATGTATGTATGTATGTATGTATGTATGTATGTATGTATGTATGTATGTATGTATGTATGTATGTATGTATATATATATATATATATATATATATATATATATATATATATATATATATATATATATATATATATATATATATATATATATATATATATATATAAAGCTGAATGCTGGGTATAAAACAATTAACTACTAAAAATGAGTTAAAATTGGTTATTAACTGTTTAAAGAAATTTTTATTGGAATTTGTTTTTTTTATAATAAATAAGATTGATATAATTAATATTTACTTTCCAAATAATTAAATATATCTATTATATTGCAAATAATAATATTTATAAATAAAATATGGCAACATACAAAATACTATTTAAAATATATTTATAATAAACTAGGATATAAAAGGAAATATTAAATTTATTTTGATATTTATAAAAAAATTAATAAAGCAAAAGGTAGCAAATGTATAGAGGATCTAGTTAATCTAAAATTGGCTTGTGAGTCATTTTAATTGTAAATATAAATATAGCTTCTGAAAATACCGCTACTACAACCAAATTGTTCTATTGCAACATTTGATGTCGACAACTCTTCCTCATTATTTTATTTCTTTTTACACTCCAACCAAATCAAAATTCAAAAATTTTAATTAAAAATTTTAAATTGAATGTAACTCCATAAATAATCATTTTTAAATGTGTTTATTTTAGATAAAATATTAAAAGTTGCATCTTTAAGGGGACTTTATTTATTCTAAATAAATCCAAATCATGGCTATATTTAGGTATCTCATGTATAAGAAAAAGCTTTACAATGTGGAATCCAAGAGGTTTCCCAAAACTACTTGGAATTCTTGCCAAAACTAGCATCTCCAACAAGCAAGGTTGACATAAGGGTGCCCTACCTTGACTCAACCATTCAGGGATAAAGAAGGAAATCATATGAGAGAATATTGATAACATTGAAAATGTTATTATTTCCAAATTTTGGGATCAATTGTGGGATGATAAAGAGCTATAGAGAAAAATAAAGCTAAGATATTATAAGGAGTTTATTAGGCCGAACCTTGCTAATCATAATTATCTTTTTGCCTTAACCAATGCTATCAAGAAATGAACGTTGTTCAAGATAAGAAATCATTTTCATGAAATTCGAAGTGGAAGCTCACCACCACCATCGTTTTCTAAAATATAACTAATTTTTATTTAATCAATTAATGAAAAAATGTTAAAATTTAGAAAATATATTGAAATAAAATACAAATATTTTAACTTTTACTTGCTTATGCTTTAATTAAGTTATATGGAAATTATTCTTAAGAGTTTACGAATGGGAAATAAAAATGTGAAACTAATTGGTATTGGGAATGTTTATTGATGTATATTAAATTTGACTAATAATATTCATACACTTTTCATTTACTTATCGATCGGGGTGGTAAACTTATGAACTTCCTGGTACAATTTGTATGAATAGACTTTGGTTTATTTTAACAAAAAATAATCCACTACCTAATATAACGCCCTTTTAAAGCTTTTGGGAACAAAATATAATTTTTACCAAAAAAATTTCAATATTATTGGGAAAATACTGAGAGGAGGGGGCAGGGGGGGCTTAATCAGTATTTTCAATAATCACAATCTTTTCTCTTTTCTCTTTTTTTATTTATATATGCAAATTTGATTAGCACAATCATTGTATATACGCGACTTTCCAAAGAGAAACTAGCGTATACACAGATAAATTTAATATTTACGTAAACGTTGAGTAGAAATTTTTAGCACCAAAGAGAGACTAGCGTATACATAGATAACTTTACTGTTTAGGTAAACATTTAGAAGAAATATTTAGCCCATACCATCAGAAATTTAATTAGTAAATAAGTGTAGTAATAACTTAATTAACCATCACACAAGAGCATCACACACGAACACCATGATTTAATGTGGAAACCCAATTTAGGAGAAAACCACCACTGTTGTCATATCTATATTCAATATTTATTTTATGGAAAACTCCTTAAAATGTTGCACTGATGCAGACTCGTATCAATATGGAGGCATCTACTCCAGCTACTATGGGAAGGGAGCTCCAACCCCCTGCTCTCGTTTACCAAACTCTAGTGGAAGAGAGCTACAACTCCCTAATGAAAACACCAGCTTCTACTCGTACGAAGCTTCTACTTCCACACTGAATGGTTCAACCCTTAAACCTACTGCAGACTACGCTTCATAAATTTCCACACTGGATCCAACAACTTTAACTCAATTCAGCATAAATATCAACACCAATAAACATAACCCAATATTCAAATAGAATAGTGAACACTGTAACCAGAACACAGTAATAAACCCAGATTTCAAAATCAACATGTAGAATGAATTTCAACCCTAATCATTCATTATCTTAAATGCATACACTACTTCCCTTTACTGAACCTATGTATATAAGCACTTTCATGCACACCAACCTCAGTTAGTCAGCATCATTTTCTAAAACCCTTATTTAGTCAACATCATTAATCATACTTAATCACTCATTGATAAGATTTCTACATATTCAACTTAGAAGCATATACATTATTCAAACAACCCAGATCTATATGAAGACATCATTTACAGACAACAAAAATATAACAATATTAAACAGATAACCTCTCCATCAAGCTTCAAAAAACCCTATCTTCCATACGCGCTTTTAGTGAACCAAACCTGCATGTATACACACTTTCACCAAGATGAACCAGCGTATCGATATATAAATATAGATTGTGCAGAAAGGTTCAGATCTATAGACTTACCAAACCTAGCCTAACCTAGCCTAACATAACCTAGTCTAACCTAGTCTAACCTAGCTAAACCTAGCCTAGCCTAGCCTATCCTAACCTAACCTAGCTTCAAATACTCAAACCTAGGCTAGCCTAACCTAATCTAGCTTCGAATACTCTAGCCTAGAAAATCCTAGCCTAACCTTTTCTAACTGAGCATTGCCTAACCTAACCTCACCTAGCTGAACTTTGTCTAGCCTAGGCTAGGCTAACCTAACCTAGCCTCACCTAACCTAGTCGCGCCTAACCTAGACTTACCGAACCTAGCCTAACCTAGCCTAACTTAACCTAGTCTAACCTAGTCTAACCTAGCTTAACCTAGCCTAGCCTAGCCTAGCCTAGCTTAACCTAGCTTCAAATACTCTAAGCTAGTCTAGCCTAAACTAACCTAGCTTCGAATACTCTAGCCTAGCCAAGCCTAGCCTAACCTTTGCTAACCTAGCATTGCCTAACCTAACCTCACCTAGCTTAATTTATCCTAGCCTAGGCCAACATAGCCTAGCCTAACAATGCCTAACCTAGCCTACCCTAGCATAACCGAGTGTAATCTAGCCTACCCTAGCTTACTCGAGCCTATTCTGGCCTAGCTCACCCTAACTTAAACTAGTCTTTCCTACCTTAACCTACCCTATCCTAGCCTAAGCTAGCCCATCTTAGCCTAGCCTAATCTAGCCTAGGCTAACTTCGCCTAGCCTAAACTAGCCTAGGCTAACTTAGCCTTGCTTAACCTAGCCTAGGCTAGCCTAACCTAACCTAGCGTCGAATACTCTAGCCTAGCCAAGCCTAGCCTAACCTTTGCTAACCTAGCATTTCCTAACCTAACCTCACCTAGCTTAACTTAGCCTAGCCTAGCGTAGCAATGACTAACCTATCCTACCCTAGCATAATCGAGCATAATCTAGCCTACCCTAGCTTAATTGAGCCTATCCTAGCCTAGCTCACCATAGCCTAGCTTATCCTAGCCTAACCTACCAACCCTAACTTAAACTATTCTATCCTACCTTAACCTACCCTAACCTACCCTAGCTTAGCCTAGGCTAACCTAGCCTAGCCTAACCTAGCCTAGCCTAGGCTAACCTAGCTTAGCCTAACCTAGCCTAGACTAGCCTAACCTTGCCTACCTCATCCTAAAGTACCCTAACATAGCCTAACCTAGCCTAACATTTCGTAATATATCCTATCCTATCCTAACGTAGCCTTTCCTAGCCTAACCTAGCCTAGACTAGCCTTGCTTAGCCTAGGCTAGCCTAGCCTAAGCTAGCATACCCTAGCTTAGTAGAGCCTATCCTAGCCTAGCTCTGCCTAACCTAGCTTATCCTAACCTCACCAACCAACACTAACTTAAACTAGTATATAATACCTTAGTGTAGACTAACCTAGCCTAACCTATCCTAGCCTAACTTAGCCTAACCTAACCAAGCCCAATCTAGCCTAGCCTGACCTCGCCTACCTTATCCTAATGTAGCCTAATGTAGCCTAAACTAGCCTACCCTATCGTAACGTATACTACCCTATCTTAACGTAGGCTTGCCTAGCCTAGCCTAGCCTAACCTAACCTAGCCTAGCCTTACATAGCCTAGCCTAGCCTAACCTAACCTAACCTACTCTAGCCTAACATAACCTAGTCTAGCCTATCCTAACCTATCCTACCCTACCCTAACCTAGTGCGACCAAGGCTAACCTAACCTAGCCTCACCTAAACTAGTCTAGCCTAACCTAGCCTTATCGAACCTAGCCTCGCTTAACCTAACCTAGCCTAACCTATCCTTATCGAACCTATCCTTATTGAACCTAGCCTTGCCTAACCTAGTCTAGCCTAACCTAGCCTTATAGAACCTAGCCAAACCTAGCCTCGCCTTACCTATTCTAGCCTAACCTAGCCTTATAAAACCTAGCCTAGCCAAGCCTAAGCTAACCTAACGTAACCTAGCCTAACCTAGCTTAACCTAGCCTAGCCTAACCTAGCTTAGCCTAACCTAGGCTAGCCTAGCCCAGCCTAACCTAACCTACCTGTAACACCCCCAAGTTCTATGCTTTTCAAATTAGACATTTGAACATAAATCCATAGGGGAGTGGACCCCAATGGATAATGTGACACTACCCTAGCCTAGCAAGTAATTGTCTAGCCTACCCTAGCCTAACCTAACCTAGCTTTGAATACTCTGGCGTAGCCTAGCATAGCCTAACCTTGCCTAACCTCACCTAGCCTAGCTTAGCCTAGCCTAGCACGCCTATCCTAGCCTAACCTAACCTAACCTAGCTTCGAATACTCTAGCCTAGCCTAGCCTAGCCTAGACTAACAATGCCTAACCTAGCCTAACCTAACCTAACCTTGTCTAACTTATCCTAGCCTACCCTAGCCTATCCTAGCCTAACCTAGCCTATTGAAGCCTAGTCAAGCCTATCATAGCCTTTCTTAGCCTAGCTTAGCTTATCCTAGCCTAAGCTACCAACTGTAATTTAAACTAGTCTAGCCTACCTTAACCTATTTGAACGTAGCCTCACCTAGCCTACCCTAACTTACCCTAACAAAACTTAACCTAACCTATCCTAACCAATCCTAACCTACCCTAACCTATCCTAGCCCAACCAAGCCTAGCCTAGGCTTGCCTAAACTAGCCTATCCTAACCTAGCCCAACCTAGTCTAACCAAGCATAACCTAGTCAAACCAAGCATAGCCTAGCCTATCCTAGCCTAGCCTAGCCTAACCTTGCCTATCCTAGACAAACCTAGGAGAACCTAGGCTAACCTATCTTAGCATGGCGTTGCCTAACCTAACCTAACCTGGAGTAGCCTAACATAGCCTAACCTAGCATAATCTAACCTAGCCTAACCTAGCCTACCCTAGCATACCCTATCCTACACTAGCCTACCCTAGCCTACCCTAGCCCAATCTAACCTAGCCTAGCCTAATCTAACCTAGTCTAGCCTAAACTAGCCTTACCTAGCCTAATCTAACCTAATGTAAACTAACCTAGTCTAGCCTAACCTAGCCTACTCTAATCTAGCCTAGCGTGAGCTATCCTAGCCTAGCCTGAGCTAGCCAAGCCTATCCTAGCGTATTCGATCCTAGGCTAGCCTAACCTTCACTAACCTAACCTAGCCTAACCTAGCATAGCCTTGCCTATGCTATACTATCCTAGACTTTCCTAGCCTAACCTAACCTAATGTAGCGTAGCTTAATGTAGCCTAGTCTACCCTAGCCTAACCTAGCGTACTATAGCCTAGCCTAGCCTACTCTAGCCTATCCTAGCCTAGCATATCCTACTATAACATACTTTATGTGAGCCTAGCCTACTCTAGCCTATCCAAACCTAGCATATCCTACTCTAACCTAGCATAGCCTAGCCTAGCCTAGCATAGCATAGCCTAGCCTAGCCTAGCCTAACTTAGCCCAATCTTGCCTAACCTAGCTTACCCTAACCTAACCTAACCTAGCCTACCCTAACCTAGCCTAATCTAGCCTACCCTAACCTAGCCTACTTTATCCTTAAGTCGCCTAACCTGGCCTAACCTAGCCTACCCTATCCTAACATAGTCTACCCTATCCAAACATAGCATAACCAAGCCTTACCTAACCTAACCTAGCCTAATCTAGCCTAGAGTAGCCTAGCCTAGCCTAGCCTAAACTAACCTAGCCTACCCTAGCCTACCCTACCCTACCCTAACTTAACCTATCATGGCTTAACCTAGCCTACTCTAACCTAGCCTAGCATTGCCTAGCCTAGCGTAGCCTATCCTAACCTAGCCTAACCTAGCCTAGCCTAGCCTAACCTAACCTAACCCAGGCTAGCATATCTTAGCTCACCCTAGTTGAGCTGACCATAGCCTAGCCTACCCACCATAATCTAACCTAGTCAAGCCTAGCCTAGCCTAACTTAACCTAGCCTAGCCTAGCCTAACCTAATCCACCATAATCTAACCTAGTCGAGCCTAGCCTAGCCTAGCCTAGCCTAAGCTAACCTAACCAAACCTCATTAAATTAAACAGTTTAAATATAATAAGTATGATTTAAAACAAATTAAATGTATGAAAATATAATTTAATATAGATTAAACTTAACCACATTAATAATGTAAAAACAAAATGGAACATAAGTTATAAGATTTAAACGAAAAATATATTTATATATGAAAAACATATATATAAATAAAATTGAAAATTATTTTTAAAAATCCAATAATTTAAATTAAGTTTTTAGAAAAATTAAATTTAGCTAACTAATATTTTTAACTTTAAAAGAAATCAAAAATGTAAAAAACCAGATTAAATAAAACCACTAATTTTCAGAAAAATAAACTAATTCAATAAATAAATTAAATTATCTGAACGGAATAAAATATCGATGAAATCAATAAAATTAGAAATCAGCTAAAGCTACTCTAATAATACTAACTAATTACAAACTTAAATAAATTAACAAAAGAAAAACGGAAATGAACGGATTAGGTTTCCCTAGAAAACAGAGCTGAGAGAGGGATAAACACTACATCTATGAATCGAACTGAATACCCTATTCATTCTTGTTATAGTTTGAGGTTGTTGTTAATAGATGGCTGGAAAATCAAATTAATAAATAAAATGAATCCAATTCTCCAATTTCATTAGCTGAATACCATATTCTTGTTCTCGTTTGACGTTGTTGCTAATAGATGGCTGGAAAAACAGATCAATAATTAAAATGAATCAAATTCTCCAATTTCTTCTGGATCTATTGTGCAACGGTTCAATTTGATTTCAAGAATGATTTGTAAAATTTCAAGCACGATGTTTAATATTTTATTAACTCATAAATATTCTGACTATTTTTGTTTTGAAAAGAAATTTAAAATTATAAAAATATTCATGCTAGATATAATCACTGAATCCTCAAGGTACACTTAATAAAACATCAAATAAAAGTCAGTGTGGGGAGAGCTTTCACTTATACTTTGATTATTCAAGATAAACTGAATTTATTCCATACCCAGATGTATCTAGCACTTATTTGCAAATATGCGCAGTATAAAATTCTGCAGTGGATTGTTAGAAATTTACCAAACTTAGGAAATAGGAACCCACTTCACTAATATTTGTGAGTAACTCTAGAGCTCAGAGGAAATGTGATTGGGGTTTGATTTGAGAGAGGAAATGTAACTGTAATTGAAGTCCATGGAAGTTTTTGTTCCTCTGGACCAAATGATAATTTTAAGAAAAATCAAACAATTGCTGTCGATGAGACACTAAGATTGCATATGTGAGAGCCCAGAAAAACAAAGGAAATAACTGGCGCTTAGTTTGAGAGCAGAGAGGTCAAATAAATATGGTAAATCCTACCTAATTCAAGAAACACAAAAAGATAAATCCTACCTAATTCAAGAAACACAAAATGAAGTCCAATATTGAAGTAGGTTTATTTAGCTTCTTGTATCTTAGCATCGAATTTGTTATAATCTAATCTTATCTTAGCAGCGAATTTGTACGCCCTGCATATTGAACTCCAAAAGACGAGAAACCTACCTGCAGCTGGGATGAACCTAATCAGCGTCCTGGCGGTTGAGTGAGAATCCGTTCTCTTTCTGTTCACAGAGCATGAACGTAATCAGCATCCCAGGCGGTTGATTGAGAATCGGTTCACCTATTCTTGATCTGTTGACAGAACAAGAAAATCAAAATCACTGCAACCGTCCCAATCTCTGGTTTTGACTCCCCCCACGAAAATCAAAATCACTGCAGCTACGAACAAACTGACTCTGACTCCGACCCTATACTGTGTTGTGAGTCTGAGAATCCTAAACAATCATCAACCCTTATGTGAATTACTAGTTGTTACTTAAATCTTCTGTCACTGAATAAAATAAAATCAACTCCAAACTAACTTCGACCCACAAAATAAAATCAACTCCAAACCAACTTTGACCCAAATAATTCCATTTCAAACATCTGAGGGCTATCCATAATTCACCAGACTCAAAATAGTTTGGAACCTTATCAAATATCCAGTTCTTCACAGCCAAACCCATCCACCGTTGAGAAATAGTAAAATAGCCGAACGGCCAGAAATAGTAAAATAGCCGAACGGTCAGATTCAGGAAAGGGTCTTGGAAGGCGATGCTTTTTTTGGTTGAAAAAACCTAAATTTTTTTTAGAAATATTAAAGTCACCTGCCGTGCCTTGGGCAGTGACAGGAAGAACAAAGTACAAGGCAGCAGAAGATTGAGTGAGTAGCACTCTGTATTTAAGAGGAATGGAGAAATTCGTAAGGAGAAATTAATTTGATATGGGCCGCAACCAAGATAGTAGATAGATTAAATGGATGATGGGCGAACATATTTCTGTTTGGAGTGGATCACAGATTTTGTCTACGGAGGAGCAAAATGAATTAAAAATGGTCAAGTCAGGCGTAAATGCATTGATAGGTAGGAAATTACACAAAGACGACTTATACAAGACGCATAAAGGTAGCTTATCCCGCATATCTCCCTGAGATAACACACGTGTGGCTTTTATGATTCGTGTATAGCATATTTATGCAATAATTCACATATTAACTCGCAAAAATTAGTGTATGGTTGATAAGTCGCATATTATCTCCGTAAGATAGTTCGCGTATAGCAAATTCATATGATAATTCACGTAAAGCGTATCGCATATTGTCCTAAATTTGCTAATTCGCATATACTCTTGATATGTTTCACTCCCCGCGGTTAATGAATTTGGAGTGTGGGTGCAAGTGACAATGAAGTTTGGTGACGAACTATGATTTGGAGTTGAGCATTTCGGTTCTTATTGAACCTGCCCCATGGATACAACCGCATCCATTTGTGCACTCGATGAAGAGTGTGCCATCCATTTTCTACGATCACAATAAAAAGGGAGATCGCAAACGTACACTCTTGTGTCTCAAAATGGTTGTGCAGAACTACACTTCTTCTCGGCTGCCATTAGCATTGGTAATCATATTAAATTTTACATAAAAATAATATGGAGAGAATTGTCATATACTCATTGAAGTGTCAAATATGCAAGGATAGGAGGATGGATGAAGACCACCTGAGAAGTCATTTAAAGAGTAAGAAACAATTACATCAAGCTTAAGGAGAAGAGTTGTGTAAACAAGAAGAAATGTAGGGTCAGTGTGATCCTTGTTATGGGAGTTACTACTATAAGAGCAAGCTTGCTTCCTATGCATATGTGGTTAGCATGTGAATTCATGTGCTAGGAGGAGAACCATAACACTGGTAGTTATAAAGGTAATGACAAAAGTTGTGGTGAGATACTGGAAGGTGGTATAAATTGAAGTGAGGTAGGAAGTGCACTAAGATGGATGGTTGGGTACATCCTTTTTAGCTCTCATTTTATGTCAAACATGAAAAAAATTATATGGGAAAAAGAAAAGGAATGAAAATGGGGAGGCTACATAGGATAGAAGTGAATTATGATGATGTAGATTCAATGAAAGAGAAGAAATAACTCAAAACATCCCATTGTGAGGGTGGAGTTATCTCTAGTTTTATTGAAAATATGTTTCCCAAAACCAAGATATAAGATGAGGCTTGAGTGGCTCATGATGAGCCAGGGATGTGTTCTTTAGGCATGTTGGAGGTAGTTTTTGCGTTTTGAGATGGCACACATGAAAAAGGTGATTCAGACTACAACCCAAAAAGTTCCATTCAGATGAAAGGAGTGTCCTCATAACATGAAGCATTGGAGGAAAATAATAGTTCAAAATAAAGAACACCACCAAAGTGTCTCATGGTAAACTAGGATTAACCACAAATCATATGTTGGTATACCTAAAAAAATTTGGGTTAAGTTGCTTAGGGGGTGATGGAGGTGACCCGACAAAGGTGAAGGCATAGTGAGTTTGTTACCTAATTTTCCAAAAGGTAGTTGAGGGATTGAGAGAGTCATATTCTGTCGAGTTCATCTCTATTGTGTTCCATTTATTTTTGTTGGAGTCAATATTTTGGATGTCGCTAAGAGAAATCTTAGCTCTTGTTTTGGTGTGTGAGTTGGATGGTATCCTATCACTGTAACTGTGAGACCATGAGGCTATTGAGCCTAGAAATCATAGAGAAATGGGTCATTTCTCTGTAATGTGCAGTCATGAGTTAAGGAAACATTCAATGGGCACACTCTCTGTTCTATTGTTATTTAATTTTGTAATGTGGTTACGTTTTTTTGGTTGTTTCTTTTCTTGCTAATATGTTTGAAATTTCTTTGGATGATTATTATTGATGGTAGATTGTTATGAAATTATTTCTATAGCAAGGTCTTTGCATAAATAGAGTGGTGATGTGAATTATATGTTTCAGTGAGATTGATGCATAGAGAGACTGTTATGTATAATTTATTAATTATTAGTTAAATATAGTTGTCTTAGGTTGTTAATGTTGAAGGGCATAATCAACAATTATGCCTCTTCACTAAGGGACACCATAAGGCTGTATTTAAAGCCTTGCTGATCCCCATTTGTAATCATCTCATCTTTTATCAATAATAATATATACTTATTCAAGTTTAACAGAGTTTTTACACTCCATTGGTATCAAAGCCTGTGATCTTCTCAACTGGAGAGACAACACCACTCTTGTTTCCCACCATCAATCTACCAAAACTAACCGCTGGTAAGTTCAACGTTGTCAAGTTGGTCAAAACAATGGTAAAAATTCTTGTTGGGTTATTTTTCTGTCCACTGCCGCCATACCACGTCCATCCAATCACACCCTGCCCCCTCTCTCGCACAATATTCCCACCACTGTCGCATCCTTTATCTCCCCTCTTCCTCTCTCCACTGTCTTCCCCACCTCCCTCTGTGTCATCACCCCCGTCTTCCCCACCGCCAATCCTCAATCTGCGGCTACTTCATCTCTTTCTGTTGCTGTCACTTCTGCTCTCTCCTATCCTGTCGTCCACCTATGCTGGCACTCTCGTCCCTACCACCATCCTTGTCACCATCCAATTATTTTTTCCCCCTTATTCCTTCCACATGAGCCGTCTTCTCCACCTCTTTATCTGGAACTATTCCACACAATTCCAGCAAAACAACTTGTCCCGTGCCGCATCATATGACACCTTTCTTACTTATTTCCGCCAATAATTATTCGACCCGAACCATCATGTGCTCCCTTTCTATGGTGTTCCATTCCATTCGTGACTTTTCGATTACTAATAATCGTATAAGGGATATATATCATATAAGGGACATATATATAAGTTATTAAGTTGTATAATTGACGAATTATATGATTAATAGGTTAATTAATTATATAAATTACATAAGCTATATATATATAGTATTATTATTATTATTTGATAATAATAATAAAAAAAAACAAACAGGTGGATAAATATTCACCACCGCATACACGTTCAATGTCATCATCAATGTCGATGGCCGATTTCCAAAAAAAATTACCGGATCTTGAGAAACAGATCAAAAATATTTTCGAAGACTTTGGAAAAATATTAGTCGGTCTCGAAAGTACAGTTGCAGGAAAATCCAACGATATCAAAAAGGATCAATATATGAAGAATCAAATAGAAAGACAAATGTGGCTAAATCATAACAAGGCCACAGAAAATCATAGCGAAGCAATGAAAAAGATGACAAAACTCTTCGATAAGATAAATGATAAGATATATAAGATAAGTGAGACACAACAACCAATATTCCGCAATATGGAACATAATCAACAGAACAATTCAACATATTCAGGGAATTCAGAAGGGCATCATGAAAAAACCGATTCTCCACATCATCACGAAGATAGTAATACAGATTCTCAAAATAAGCAGCTCTGGAATGCATTTGCTAATAAATATCCCCTTCTCATTCCACAGTTAGCATATCATCGAAAAGCAAAAATCGAGCTACCCAAGTTTGACGTTAATGAAAAAATAGCGTTGCATGGCTTAATAAAGTCGAAAAATATTTTTAGATTTATGACATTAATAGTGATGACAAAAAAATTTAGCATGCTTCCATGAAAATGGAAGGAGAAGCATATAATTGGTATATGTGGTGGAAAAAGATGACACTTTCTATTATTTGGATGAAATTTAAGGATGCATTCTTTAAAATATTGCAAGGTATGAAAGAAGAATTTTTTTTTCAACATTAATCAAATTACGTCAAAAAGGAGATGTGGATGAGTACACTCGAGAATGGGAGACCTTGGTAACACGAGTACCGGGATTGTCAGAATCTCGTCTAATCCAGTATTTCATCTCAGGACTTAAAATCCATATACAGGAAGAGCTCGAACTTCATGACATTACATCAGTAGATGTAATACCCCCAATTTGTGTGTTGAATTTTTAAAGTTAGACATTTGAACTTTAAGTCCTAAGGGGAGTGGACCCCAAAGGATAAGTATGGTGTGAATGTATTTGCATATTTATTTTGAGGAAATAAATAAAATGATTGTGCATTTTGACCAAGATGACAATTAGAGATCACTTGCCAAAATCCATGAGGATGGATAAGGCAACAAATCCCCACAATCTTTCAAAAATCCTTGAAAGAAATTAATTTAGATTCTGAGGAAGAATCTAAATTTCCCCAATGAAGAGGAGTAGTTGGGAAGAGGTGAGAAAAGCTGGAAAAAGCTGAGGAAAAGCATAAAACAACTTTAAAGAGTCCCAAAATGGGAAGCCTAGGCTAAACAGGAAAGAAAGCATCCTACTATTCTGGACGCAGAATTAGAAACATGCTTTGGGGAATTATGAGCTTAAATAAGCTGCTCCCAAGCAGATCAGAGGTTGGTTTGTCTTGGGAGGTGATCTCGGCTCGGGGGTGAGTCCTGGGAGACAAAGAGGACTCTAAGGTTGGGAGGTTGGTCATTTGCAATTGTGGTATGTTCTAAAATTCTTGTTACTTTGTTTTATGATAGTATGAATTGGCTACATATAAAATCGAGTTTTTACTGATATGAGTGATTTTTAGTACTACATTTACCAGAGTCCATCCTAAGGCTTTCACCTTCCAGATTCTGGTTGGTTGTAGAACATAAATCCATAGAGTAGAAACCCTAGAATTTCTAAACCGAAGTCGGTTTAAATCTGAAGTTACTTTGTCTCCACAGATAATTAAACGTTTTCTTATCTTATGTAGATACAAGGTGATATTCTATGCTCATAAGTATAGTAGAAAATATTGTAGCAGAACTGAGGTAAAGAAAGTAAAGACATTAGAATATGAAATTCAAACTTTTTCTAAATAAAAAGTAATTCTACTCTACAATACTACTATAGCATTCATAAAAATTCTATGGGAGTAATCTAGCATTTATAGCATTTATGAAGTCTATTGAAATTTAAATTCACCTCTAACCCTTGAAATAAATGGTATGGTTATAGATTAAATCTATGATTAATGAACATCATCAAATGAACTATTGCATACATGTATAGGCATTTAACAAAAACATATATATGTTAACAAGTATCAAGATCTAGCGCAATTAGGTCTTTTTAACCTCGACTATAAATGAACTATATACATAAATGAAACATATATGGCAAAAAAGAGATAGGAATACGAAAATATATAAAAACCATATATGTTAAAAGGAACCATAAATACGAATCATATATATATGGGTATAATATATGTCACAAGGGAAAAATAAATATGAATCAATGGTGTTAAAGGTAAGGTATATATATGATTCTTACAGTCAATTAAACGAATGCATAGTCAAACTACATTAATATGGGGTGATTAATTAAAACAATACGTCTTTGACCTCTGTCAACGAGTCCCTCGGACTGTAACGACGTTTGTAAACCCTGGCCATTGGGGATCTGTTAATATGAAATGAAACAAACAGTGAGGAAAGATACAACGATAATACGATGTATAAATACCCGTCTCTAACCATAAGCATTACAAGACCGCGCGGAGATTTACACAGTTCTACCAAAACAATATTACGAGACCACGCGTAATATATAAAGGGGACTATATGATTTACCCTGTATAATAACTTAAATGCAAAGTAATTGGGTTTCTTGGCTATGCAGTAAGATATAGCGTTAAAATGCCACCGAATACGAAATTCTTACCTCTGTTCACGAAGAACACTGCTATTATTAAACCTATCTAACCACAGAATTAAATCTTGTTAGTGCACAAAAACTACTGATGGGAGAGTTCGATTCATTAGCCGTCCTGCCAGTAAAACTAAACGAAACAAATTGAAATATAGGGAGGCGTATCGACGCTTAAAACAGAAAAATAGAGAAATGCATACGCTGTGTCAAGAAATGAGATTGCCTAAGTATTAAGTCTGGACGCAAAGAAACCCAGCTAACCAGCTAGGGTTTACATCACAACAGTTTAGAAAATTGGATAAAGTGAACCACACTGAATGTGTAAATTACCATAGCGTCGCAGGAGATTAAGTCGAAGCTTAATAAACGCCCGAGAACTGGCTAGATCCGTAGCCTGAGATGCCGACGCGTTGTCCTCTCTGCGAAAACACAAATCTGAAAAGAATGAGATATTGTATTCTCTCCTAACCCAGAAAGAAAACAAACAATTCTAATAAAGTGAGGGAGATAACAGAAATGGTATTCAGAGATATAAAAGAATCGCGAATTAAAATAATGAAACCATGTATGGAGATCAATAACAAACCAGAAATGATGAATCGAAGCCGCAACTGAAACCGATCATACTCTCAACCACCGGCGAAGAGAGTGGGAACATGCAACGATTCTGCACCCAGAAATAATAGGAAAGATCGGATGAACCCAAACTGCGCAGGAGCTGCAACTTAAAAGAAATTCCTGTAACCCTAATTCCACTACCCCAGAAAGATCAGAGAATCCCCAGGTTGAGTGCGGAAAGTCGGCCACGTCGACAGGCTCGTACCAGGCGACATTAAGGCGCGCGGTGGGGGTATGGAGAAGCTATGCCCTGCATGCCCAGGAATAGAGTACTAACCCTAGAATTGTAATTCTCTGAGGTAGGACTCGGCTCTCATAGTACATGGGTGAGCCGACATGTCAAATAGCAGAGCCACCCATCAAACTCATGCTAGGTATGAGACGAGATGCGCCGGCAGTCGGTACTCTCTTCTATGGAGCGAGACGCCAGCTCTGTCTGCAGAGCAAAGTTCATACGTTAAACACAGTGTAACGTGTATACGACGCTCCCGAAACAGTACGCATGAGCTAGCCAAAATGCCTGCAGTGGTTCAGAACCGTAATCATGAAAAACCAACCGCCGGAAGATGCACTGGATTGTATATGATTTCTACCTCGCCGCTCTGCATACTGGAATATCATTACATTCGATGCTATGTGCATAAGTATAAACAAATAATAATAAGTTATGCCGTGAAAAAAAATCCGGCCAATACTTGCAAATAGGTACGTTAGGTTTAGAAAAAAATTCTTGAAAATCATGAGTCGCAGAGTAAACCTGAATATATAATTATACCCATATTTCGAGCGCTCAAGTCGTAATTAGAGTAGGCTTGCGCGAATATAATTATAACTCCGTGGATACATATACGGATTAAGCCAAAGGTAGGTTATGTAATGGAGATCTCATTGACAATTCAGTTTATTGTCCACGCGTAGTTTTATATATTACATGATTATATATGCGTAAGGATCCAACGAAAATGTTAAAGGGGTTAATTTAATTATATATATATATATATAGTGGCGCTTCCCAATTCATTATACTAAAGGTTGGACCTATATATATTATATATATATAAATATAGGTGCTATATATATATGTATATATATGCTCATTAAATTAATATTGCCAAAGGCTATATATATGCAAGTAGTATATGTGGTATATATATATATATAATGACCTCTATATATACATATATATGTGGATTAAGTATATTAACAAGAGGGGTGTTATCTCTATAAATATGTGGATACATAGATATATGTGTGTAATCTATAGGGGATTCAAAAATATATGGGGTGAATATATAAAATGTTAGGAGAGGTTATTGAAACATATGTATGTTCATATAGTCTATGATTTTATTAAGTCTAGAAAAAAAAAACACATCCCATGATAATGTAAAGTGGTATGGAAGTTACATATATATATTTGGTTGCAAAGGATACAGGTGGAATGTTCACTGTTCTTATGAAGACAGAGATGCTAAATGGTTAGAGGAAACTTTATCAGGAGGGAACTAAAGTTAACATGTTGAAATCCTTATTCAAATAATTAAGTGAATAGAGAGAAAACCCCAGTATATCGGGGAAAGTAGAAAAAAAAAAAAATTGTTACTGGAGGTGTTACAAATGGTATCGGAGCTCAAGTGAAAAAAATTGGGCTGTTGTTATTCTGCTCACTGAATTCTGAATATTATTAAACATTGTAGAGATTGGTTTTTTTTTCTTACTAATCAAAGGTATGAGTGTGTACAGTGGTGCTAAAATGGCTAACGAGGGAGGAATTTATGTGGATTTGCATGATGGGTTTGCAACTCCAAATCCCAATGCCCCGGTAATGGCTATGTTGCACAGGCTGCAACGATAATTGGCTGAACTACGAAGCTAGAATGACATGTTGTCATCAGCCAGTAAGGAGCAGGAAAAGCTCATCAGAGAGCTAACTTCCCGGAATAGCCAGGAAGGCGAAGGTTCTGGAAAGAGAAAGATGGATGAGTCTGATGATGATGATGCTGCTAGAAATCAACATAAACAGAAACGAGAATTGCAGGGGGAGTTCTGAAAGATCAAACCTCCCTCCTATGATGGGGAGAACGAAGAGGATGCTGAAGCTTGGTTGCTGAATATGATTAAGTATTTCCAAGTATATGAATATGAGAGTAATTTGAAGGCCAGATTAGCTGTGTATCAGCTACAAGGAAAGGCTACACTGTGGTGGGAAGAGAAAAAACTGGTGCATGCCATTGATGAAAAGACAGTTACTTGGGAAAATTTTCAGACTAAGTTCAAAATTCGTTATTTAAATGAACGTTATTATGATGATAAAGAAAAAGAATTCCATGAACTTAAACTAGGACAGCTCACTATTGATGAGTTTGTCACTAAGTTTACCAATTTACTGAGATATGTTCCTTACATTAGGGAAGAAAAAGCAAAGTTTCAAAGGTTTTTGAATTTCTTACCTACTGTGTACAAAGAGAAAATTGAGTTTGACAACCCAAAGACCATGGATGAAGCTGTTAGAAAAGCAAGATTATGCTATCAGCAGTTTAAAAGTAAAGCTGAACAAGGGAAGAGCTGGCTGAACAAGGGGGAGTTCAAAGGTAAAAGACCAAAACCAGCATATCTAAGAAATTTTGGTAGAGATCATCAGCAGAAAAAGTTCAATAAACCAAAAGAAAGTCAAATTGCTCAGTCGCAAGTGGCTTCGAAACAAGTTGAGGGGAACAATAAAAAAGAAGGAGCAGTTAGAATGAAGGAACCTTTGAAATGTTGGGGCTGTGGAGAACCCCATATGATGAGGGACTGTCCCCATTGAAATATACACATGATCAGCAGAGAGCGAGAGGCAACAACAGTAAATGACATAGCCAGAAATATACCAACTATCAGTGCAACATTGGAAAATCGGCAAGCAGAACATCAAGCAACCATGGTGGAAATGGAGGGTAAGATTTCTGACCTACCTATTACTGTTTTGATTGATCCAGGTGCTTCTTTGAGTTACATTAGTCCTGGAATTGTAGAGAAATGTAAAATTAAACCTGAAAAGTTTCAGCAGTCATGGTTGGTACAGCTGGCCACTGGAACTAAGAGAAAAGTCACACATAAGTTGCACAAAACATCAATACAATTAAATGGCTTTACAACAGAATTAAATTTGAACATATTGCCATTAGGATCCTATGATCTACTGATAGGAATGGATTGGCTGGAAAAGAAGAAAGCTCTGATGAACTACTGGGATAAAACCCTGCATTGTGTGGATGAAGAAGGAAAACCTTTTACACTAAAAGGGAAACCAAAATCCATTTCAATAAGACAAATATCAGCCTTACAATTAAAAATAACAACTAGAAAAGGATACCAAGTTTATGCAGTACATGTGGAAGAAGTAGAACAGAGGGCGGAAGAAACTCTGCTGAATGAGTTACCGGTGGTAAGAGAATTTAAGGAGGTTTTCCCAGATGAGATTCCTCATCTCCCTCCCAAAAGATAAATTGATTTTTCCATAGATCTAGTGCCAGGAGCTACACCAGTTTCCCAAGCCCCCTATTGGATGAGTCGTCCAGAACTTATGGAGCTGAAGATGTAGCTGCAAGAATTACTGGATAAAGGTTACATTAGACGAAGTGTGTCTCCGTGGGGAGCACCTGTTTTATTTGTGAAAAAGAAGGATGGAACTTTTAGGATGTGCATTGATTATCGTCAACTGAACAAGTTGACCATTAAGAATAGATATTCACTTCCTAGAATTGATGATCTTTTTGATGAAGTGAGAGGGGCCTTAGTCTTTTCAAAGATTGACTTAAGGACTGGGTATCACCAGCTCAGAATCAAAGAAGAAGACATTAGCAAGATAGCTTTCTGAACCCGGTATGGACACTACGAATTTGTAGTCCTACCTTTTGGTCTGACAAATGCCCCTGCCACCTTTATGTGCCTGATGAACAGTGTATTGAATAAATATTTGGATAAATTTGTTCTCGTTTTCATAGATGATATTTTGGTCTACTCCAAAAACAAAAAGGAACACAAGGAACATCTGCGGATAGTGTTGCAAACTCTGAAAGAAAATCAACTATATGCCAAGTTCAGTAAATGTGAATTTTACAAGGATAAGATTCAATATTTGGGTCATATTATTTCTGAAAAAGGGCTTGCAGTTGACCCTGAAAAGATAAAAGCAATTAAGGAATGGCCAGTCCCAACTGATGTTTCAGCAGTAAGGTCATTCATGGGGATGGCAGTCTACTATCGTAGATTTGTGGAAATATTTTCTGCCATAGCATATCCCATCACTTCATTGCAAAGAAAGGGTGTCAAGTTTGTGTGGACTGAAAAATGTCAACATAGTTTCGAGCAGTTAAAACAAAAACTTATTTCAGCCCCTATATTAAAAATTGCTGATCCTGATAAAGAGTTTGTTGTATGTACAGATGCTTGCAGAGAAGGGCTGGGAGGAGTTCTGTTGCAGGAAAATTCAGTTATTGCATATGAATCTAGGAAACTGAAAATACATGAACAGAATTATAGTGCATATGATTTAGAATTTGCAGCTGTTATCCATGCTCTGAAGATGTGGCGGCATTATCTTCTAAGGAAAAAGTTCACATTGATGACTGATCATATTAGCCTTAAATATTTGTTTTCCCAAACTGACCTGAATGCAAGACAAGCCAGATTGCTGTCCTTTTTAAGTGAATTTGATATGGACATCAAGCATATCAAGGGGAAAGAAAATAAAGTTGTTGATGCTGATATCTATATTACATGATTATATATGCGTAAGGATCCAACGAAAATGTTAAAGGGGTTAATTTAATTATATATATATATAGTGGCGCTTCCCAATTCATTATACTAAAGGTTGGACCCATATATATTATATATATATAAATATAGGTGCTATATATATATGTATATATATGCTCATTAAATTAATATTGCCAAAGGCTATATATATGGAAGTAGTATATGTGGTATATATATATATAATGACCTCTATATATACATATATATGTGGATTAAGGATATTAACAAGAGGGGTGTTATCTCTATAAATATGTGGATACATAGATATATGTGTGTAATCTATAGGGGATTCAAAAATATATGGGGTGAATATATAAAATGTTAGGAGAGGTTATTGAAACATATGTATGTTCATATAGTCTATGATTTTATTAAGTCTAGAAAAAAAAAACACATCCCATGATAATGTAAAGTGGTATGGAAGTTACATATATATATTTGGTTGCAAAGGATACAGGTGGAATGTTCACTGTTCTTATGAAGACAGAGATGCTAAATGGTTAGAGGAAACTTTATCAGGAGGGAACTAAAGTTAACATGTTGAAATCCTTATTCAAATAATTAAGTGAATAGAGAGAAAACCCCAGTATATCGGGGAAAGTAGAAAAAAAAAAAATTTCGTTACTGGAGGTGTTACAGTAGAAGTAGAAAGGCAAAAGGAAAAATCTACTGAAAAGAAAATTGAAAGGTTATCTGGGTCAAAACTAGAAAGAGTATATTCGAGATGAAGGTTTCCTCAATCTACAAAAGAAGATAACATGAAATATGTTCCACCACGCCTTCCTAAAGGAGACAAATCTAACATGGAAATAAAAAGGATGAGAGAGGGAAAGTGCAAACGTTGTGGCAAAAAGTGGGACACTAAGCACAGATGTGCTAACGGAAAATAAAAAAAATTGTATAATTCTAAAGCAACTAATGACTCTAAAAATGATGATTCATAAGTAGAAGGAATAGAAGACACCCTAGATTTATCTCCAAAATTAAATGATGAAAGCATTCTGCAAGTTTCATTATCAACCATGACAGGTATATCACAACCTCAGACACTAAAATTAAGAGGACATATTAAGAAGAACACCATAATGGTTCTCATCAACACTGGCAGCATGCACAATTTTCTAGATTCAACCATGGCCAAAAGACTCAACCTCTTTACTTTTCCCATGCCTAATATGAAGGTAATGGTGGCCAATGGTAAGAATATTGGGCAAGTAAGGAAATTCCATGAAGTCGAATTAGAGATTAAAGATTTTAGTTTAGAATCTCCATTTTATGTCGTACCACTAGGAGGAGTAGATGTGGTCTTAGGAATTCAATGGATACAAACATTAGGTACTTATTTCGCCAACCATCAGAAGCAGTTTATAAGATTTAAGTGGGAAGGGAAGAAGCACAAGTTATATGGATTCCAAGCCCCAAAAAATCAAATCGTATCGTCATCCCAGATGATGAAGATGATCCGAAAAGCAGCGCCATCCTATATAGTACAATGTCATTAGTTAGAAATGTTATCTACAAAAAGGAACCACGAAGAATCACTGAAGGTACAAGCACTAGTTAAAAAACACGAAAAAGTATTCCAAGACCTACCAATGAAAATGCCTCCTAATAGGGAAATCGAACATACAATAGAAGTCAAGGCAGGATCAGACCCTGTTAACATCAAGCCTTATCACTACCCACATCACCATAAAACTAAAATTGAGAAGCTAATCCAAGACCTTTTAAAATGTGGGGTCATCTCAAGAAGCAAGAGTCTATATGCAGCCCCAGTTATATTGGTAAGAAAAAAATATGGATCGTTCTGGCTATGCATTGACTACATAGGATTAAACAAGCTAACAATTAAACATAAGTTTCCAATTCCCTTTATCGATGAAATGCTAGATGAGCTACATGGCGCAAAATACTTCTCTAAATTAGATTTAAGGTCGGGTTATTACCAAATCTGAATTAGATTAGAAGATATACGAAAAACTGCATTTGAAACACATGAAGATCATTAAAATTTTAAAGTAATGCCCTTTGGGTTGAAAAATGAACCAACTACGTTCCAAGCGACTATGAACGAATTATTTCGACCATACCTTAGGAAGTTTGTACTAGTATTTTTTGATGATATTTTGATTTATAGAAAAGCTTGGAAATAGCACTTGCAACACTTGGATAAGGTTCTCACATTATTAGGAAATCATCAATTTTATGCTAAGAAGTAAAAATTCACCTTTGGAAAAGAAGAAGTCAAATATCTGGGACACATAATAACCCATGAAGGGGTAAAAGTGGATCCTTCTAAAATTAAGGCTATAAGGGAATGGAATAAACCAGTGAATATATCCGAGCTCAGAGGATTTTTAGGATTAAAGAGATATTATCGAATATTTATTAAAGACTATGCACATAGAACTACACCTCTTACAAATATTTTAAAGAAAAAGTTGTTTCAATGGAATGAGGAAGCAAGGAAGTGTTTTGAAGATTTGAAGGATGTAATGGCTAATGCACCAGTATTGGAAACTCCCAGATTTTCTAAACAATTTATCGTTGAATGTGATGCCTCTGGATTCGGTATTGGTGCAGTATTAATGCAAGAAGGGCACCTATTGATTTTGAAAGTAGAAAGCTAAATAAATGACAGTGTCTCAAGTCCACATACAACAAGGAAATTCTCGCAATTATCCATGCATTGGCCAAATGGAAACAATATCTATTAGGGAGTAACTTTTCCATTCAAACAAATAATAACAGTCTTCAATACCTCCTTTAACCAAAAACACTCTCTGAAGAACGACAAAAATGGATCGAGAAGATTGTCGCTTTTGACATGGATATATTACACAAAAAAGGAAAAGATAATGTACTATAAGATTCCCTCTCCAAAAAAGATGAAGAATGAACACCACTTGCAATTTCGGTTGTTGTTCTTGAAAGGCTTAATGATATTAGAAGTGAGTACGCCAAAGATATGGAAATTTTGGCTATAATCAATAATCTCCCAAGAAATTAAAAATTTGAGTGGAAGAACAATATCTTATGGTACAAAGGAAGAATTTTTTTTTTTTTGTGTAAATCAACTGATATATTAGATCACAAAATGATACATATCGTTACCAAAGGGGTTGCCATTTCTAGAAGGAAAGAGATAGTGCAATCTAGCCAAACAAAAACTCACAGATAAAATTCTTGGAGTCGAAGGATATTCATACAAACAGAAAACCAGGTGATATAAAACCTCGTCATGATCAGAGTCCAACAGAAAAATAAAACTAACAATGGCCAAGCACACAGGGATGCCGGGCCGAGATGAAGCAGTTAAAGTCAAAGAAAAGTCCTGTTGAAGCTTACAAACTTTCAATATAGACGAAGCAAAGAAAAGGGTACAAAGGAAGAATTTATCTAAACTCAAAATCCAAGTTTATTTCAAAAATACTCAAGGAATCACATGATTCCATGCCATCTAGGCATGTAGGATATTTTAAAACCTATTACAATGCATGTCAGTCATTTTTTTGGAAGGGTATGAGTCAGGATATTTAAAAATATGTCACAAAATGTGACAAGTGTGAAAGGAATAAAAGCGAAAATATTATGACACCTGGGTTACTTCATCTCTTAAATATTCCGAATAAAAAATGGGAAGAAATATTGATGGATTTTGTTGAAGGATTACCTGTATCTCGTGAGAAGGATAAGATCTTCTTCGTAGTACATATATTCACTAAATATGCTCATTCTATCGCTATTAATAAAATAGACTCTGCAAAGAAAAATGTGGAGATATTCTGCAAACATATCTATAAACTACACAGCTTCCCGAAAGTCATTGTCAGTGACAGGGATGCCAAATTTAAAAAAAAAAATTGGAAGGAATTGTTCAACCATATCGGAACCTACCTCAACATGAGCTCAGCTTATCACCCCCAAACAGATGGGAAAACAGAGGTTGTCAACAAATGTTTGGAAGCTTACCTACAATGTTGTGCTATGGAAAAACAAAATAAGTGGGTTCAATGGTTCAATCTTGCCAAATGGTGGTATAATTCTACTTACCATACAATGAAAAATATGACTCCATTCTACGCTTTATGTGCATATGAGCCCTCGAAGTGGAAATATTTTTCTTCAGTCCAATCAAAGTTGCTAGTAGTTAAAATTCAGCTAGAAGAACACCAAAAGGTCATCGAAGTTCTAAAAGAGAATCTAAATATTGCACAGAATCGTATGAAGCAATAGGCTGACCATAATCGAACTGAGAGGTCATTTGAAGTTGGAGACTGGGTGTTTGTGAAGCTCCAACTGTACAAGCAGTTGTCCCTCACACAAAAAGGGAAACATAAATTAGCTCCGAAGTTCTATGGTCCGTATCAAATTGTCAAAAAGATTAGTCAAGTCACTTATGGGTTGAGCCTTCTTGATACAAGTCATGTTCACAATGTCTTCCATGCGTCTTGCTTAAAAAAATCACTAGGTGACCTTCAGTCATCCCAAACGACACTCCCTATTTTGGATGAAGAACGAAGGATCATTTTGGAGCCTGAAATTATCCTATCGACCCGCGAAAAGAAGCTACTCTCTCGTGTTATTACGAAATATTTAATCAAATGGAAGGATTTTCCCATAGAAGAAGCCTCTTGGGAATCTGAACCGTTTCGTCAGCAACACCCGTCATTATGTGTGCTTTGAGGACAAATCATATTTAAGAGAGGGGCAGTGTTATGTATAATTTATTAATTATTAGTTAAATATAGTTGTCTTAGGTTATTAATGTGGAAGGGCATGATCAATGATCATGCCTCTTCACTAAGGGACACCATAAGGTTTTATTTAAAGCCTTGATGATCCCCAATTGTAATCTTCCCATATTTTATCAATAATAATATATAATTATTCAAGTTTATGAGATTTTTTACACTCCATAGACTACCAATGTGAATTATGTCTTCGAGTGAGAATGTTATAGGGATGAACAATTAACTCAATTGAAGTGTGTAAATCCACCTTTATTTTCTTTTTTTAATATTGAATTATGGCATAGTAGATTATGTGTGTGTGGTTTGAAAATGAAAAAAATAATGGTGTCCATTAGAATCACATACCCTTCACAGCTACATAAGCTTGATTCTTATAGCCACACCCAAGATGCCTCAGGTTCCTCATGCATTTATAAAGGATCATCACCACCATGGAGTTTAGTTGGAAAACACTGTGCAAGCACCCTAGGTAAAATAGGTTTTGAACACTAAAATCTGTAATAATGAGTGTTGATTATATTAGTTCTTTCTCTTTAATGGTGTTATTTGAAGTTATTTCTTTAATTTCCTCTTCTACTATCACTTCTTTTATAAGAATCTTGTGATTCACTCCTCCCTTTCTAAGAAAATAATACTTATTCTTCCTTGGACATAGTTGTTTTCTTCCTCTTCCTACAACATTTTTCTTTCTCTAGAAACTTGGCCAACATGATGCTAAAAGTGGTGACTTTAATTATGTAATAGCTTATATGGATTCAAGATAATTATAGTATCTATGGTATAGAGAAGTGAATATGGCTATTAAACTAATTTCCATCTTATCTCTTGTTGAATTTACATAATCCATAATGGCTCTAATTTTTTAGGCTAGGGTCAAAAGGTCATGATCTTTCAACTCAAGGTTAAAGAGCTTTACCATCAACTAAACATCCTTCAATTCTAAATGAAAACAATATAGATCTTTCAAATTTGTTCAACCATCACAATAATTTGTAACTAAATATATATGATGACTCACTTCTTCAGTTACGTAAGAAATAATTAGGGAATAGGCTTTATTGTTATTCTTCTCTATAATGGCTAACTCCTTATCTAATGTGTGTTTGGTAGGTGCATTGTCATCCTCTCCTTCACAAATTCCTTTCCATGATTCATAAATGAGCCTATATCTAATTTTTGCATTCAATTCTTTTTTATTTCTCCAGATCTATACCTATTTGGAGATGACAAAATGCATATTCATAGGATCCCATACCTAAGTTTAAACATTCTAAAGAAAAAAAATAGGGTGATCAAGTTGTGGAGAAATTATTAACTCAAACTTAATTGCTTGATATAAAAAATAAGTGAAGGAAGTCATTAAAGGAACAATGAACAACACATTTTTTTCAAACAGTAGGACATACTATACCTTCCAGAATAAGATTAAATTCTTTTGAAAATATAGATATATTGTAGTTTGATAGTTTCCAACTCTTTACCACTGTAGCAATAGGTGAACCATAAATAATCTTATGAGCAATAGAGATGGCCAATTGGAGGTCCCCTTCCACTTAGATATTAAAAAAGCCCACTTGCCTTTGTGTCTAAAGGCCACATTCCAAAGTGAGAAATTATGCTACACTCTTGTTAGTGACTCTGTAGTTGCATAGCACATTAAATCATTCCTATCTCTATCCCTTAATATGCCTCATATCTAGCTGGTCTTGAATTCCCTTTGGAAGCTCCATAAAAAATTGATGTAATAAAACTAAAGGAAGGAAGAGTAAAGTGGGTTGCTTAATAAATAGGATTAGGAATGGGCTTGGGATTTCCGTGAGATTCTGTGGAATGGTTTATTTGTGAGTAATGAAAAATAGAGGTCTCATGCTGGTTAATCTCACAATAATTAGGGGACAAAGATTGAAAAAGTATTACCTCCTTTATATTCCTCTTAATAGTTTTCCACATTAGATCCTTGGAGGTCGATATAAATTTTAAAAATTCCCTGTTACACTCCTTCCAAAATTTGCAATGAGCAAAATCAAACACCAAGTACCAAGCTCTATTTACTGTTGGGTTGTTCAAGAAAACGAGAAGTTATTTCTTGAGAATATCCTTTCAAAATAAGCAAAGAAAAAGATGAGACACCAAGGACCAACCTCTATTTACCATTGGGTTGTTGAAGAACATGAGATGTTAGTACTTGAGAGTCTAAGTGAGACTATTAGGAGTCTGATCTAAGTGAGCAAACATATCTAAAATAAAGATTTAGATATCCTCAACAGAAGTATGTGTATTCAATAGGTTCTCCTACGTTTCTTCCCATTCCATACAAATATAACAATATTAAGGTACAAGGAACCCATTGTTCAAGATGTGATTCCATGTAAGGAGTTTTTCCTAGCCGATGAGCCACACAAAGTGAGGCACCTTTAGGCATAAGTTTTAGGGTAATGATCCAAGTGAGAAAACATATCTAAAACAAAGATTTAGATATCCTCAACAGAAGTATTTTTATTCAATATGTTCTCCTATGTTTCTTCCCATTCCATACAAATATAACAATATTAAGGTCGAAGGAACCCATTGTTCAAGATGTGATTCCATGTAAGGATTTTTTCCCAACCGATGAGCCACACAAAGTGAGGCACCTTTAGGCATAAGTTTTCTATCCAAATCCTAGGCTAGAGGGGTGCCCTACAAATTTTTGTATGTGTTTTCATTACTTAATATGATTCGTTGAAGGTGAGCATGATTCTCATTTTATCCCCCAAATAATTATTGCTCGGGTCTTGACTTACATGATCTTACACTCTTGAAGTTATTTTTCCAAAATTGGCCATAAATTTAGCACTTGATGGTCCTTCCCATGCTCCAATGATTTCCATTCCTGCCAAATCAAGATGGTTGGGCCTTCACTCTAGTAATCTTATACTTTATTAGTTCTTTTACATTTGGTATAGATTGGAAAGTCCATTAGGTCACCCTAGATTCCATGCAGGGACATATTGTCCATGCTTCATCCTAAAAAAATGAGCTTTTCTTCCATCTCATATATCTTTGAAGGCATGATAATGTATCCTTTTTTTATTATCATATGCTAAGTTCCAAATGGATGCTCTAGGTGGGTATACTGAAGCCCTTAGCTAATCTTCCTCAGAACTAAATTTATTGTATTTTCTCTTTGATATTTGCTTCGAAAACTCGTGTCTACCTTATAATCAGTGCCATGTCACCATAGCTTAGATCCCAAATCCTTACTCAGAATTTATGAAACCTGGAACATAAGTCCCCTAGACAACTTTGGTAAACATACCTTCTCCCAAGCCACTAATGCCCATTTCTTAATATGCTTAAATACTTTCCACAAGAAATCCCAAAATTTAAAGATTATATCCCGATAAATGAGCTCCAGGGAGGGTAAAATTGACAGTTGCAAGATGAATTTGAGAAGGGTCACATGGGCTACTAGATTAAATGGCTAAAAATTCCAATTATCCAATTGGCTAGTGATCTTTTAGAGGATGTGTTTCCATCAAAAAGTGCATAGTAAATTTGGTACGAGTAGAATTCCCAAATAATTGACTAAGAGAATCCCTAACTAAGAAGTCATTAACTAAGAAATATGTTTCTCTATTGGTTTATTTGATTTTTCTCTATTTATCATTGATCTAAAATAATCCATAAACTATGATAATATGGAATTCAACGCCCTAATTTCACCTTTAAGGATATCTTGGTTGATAGGCACTTTGATTTATCTTTTAAAAAATTCTCCAGCTAGGATAAAGACGAAATGGGAGGGAAGGTCTCTTTGTTGAAGACCTCAAGAAGCCTCAAAATTGTGGGTGCGGATCCATTGAGAAGAATAGAGAAGAAGGGGGTGGAGATGAGTGATTTGGTTCATTGAATCCATTATTGGGAAGAACCAAACATAGAAATGAGTTATAGGAGATAGGTCCTTTAAATCTGTTATAAGCCTTGGATATACCCAATTTCATCAACATCCTAGGCCTTTAAGTTTTATAAGAGAATAAATGGCTTCATGTGTTATGAATATCCAATCCAAGTTTTGGAAACCTTATACAAAAATAATTTTTTAGAAATATAATATGGTTGATAAGGAGTTTAAGAAAATTTACCATTGTAGACGAAATAATTTTATAACCCACATTTCATAAGGAAATTGACTCAAAACTACAAGGATAATTATATTTACCATTGTTGGTAATTAGAAATATAAGTGCAGATGAGTGATTTGATCCATTGAATCCATTGCTGGGAAGAACCAAACATAGAAATAAGTTTTAGGAGATAGGCCCGTTAATTCTGTTATATCCAATTTAATCAACATCCTAGGCCTTTCAATTATTCTAAGAGTATGAATGACTTCATGTCTTATGACTATCCCATCTAAGTTTTGGAAACCTTATACAAAACCAACTTCTTAGAAATATAATATGGTTGATAATTGGTTTAAGAAAATTTACCATTTTAGATGAAATAATTTTATAAACCAAATTTCATAAGGTGATTGACTCGAAACTACAAGGATAATAATATTTACCATTCTTTGTAATTACAGTGATAAAAGTACCATTGAGGTTTTCATGTTTAAGTCTCTAGGATTCTTCAACTAAAGGATGCACTTTCTCTTTGATGAATGGTCAACTCGCTTTAAATAAATATGAAGTAAAAAAATGTTTGCCTAGTGCATTGGTACTGGGCATGCACAGCCTTCACCACCTCCTCGACTTTGGAAATTCTAATCTCGTGCATTAAACCAGTGTTCTTATCATGGCTTATGAGTTGGGGTTTATGAGATGTGATGTGATATGAATCTGTTGTGACCAGCAACAACCCCCATTTTATTTAATATTAGTAATAATACTAAATAAATGGGGACCCTTAGTTAAAAAATCCAAAAAATCAATTAGGATTTGTTTTCCTTTTCAAATAAAACTTTATATCATAAACTTAGAGAAATCCCTTAGAAAGAAAATTAAGAAACACTTAAGTTTATGATAGATTATAATAAAGTTGTTCTTTAAACAAAATAGCGCATCCATCGCAAAATGATATATATCTTTTATAAAACTGAAAATGCGATTTTGCGCTTTTGCGATAATGCGATCCCAAAAAGCCTATACAATAAACATATTGGTCGCAGATCGCATAGCACAGAAAACAGAAATGTTAAACGAATATCTTTTGCGCTGTTTACCATTTTGCGCTTTTGCGAGATTTTCGATATGCGCTTTTGCGCTATTACGCAATTTCCGCTTTTGCGCTATTTTACATAACTGCGATGGCTTCATTTTTTGATATTGCGATATTGCGACATTGCGATATTGCGATATTTCGCAGCAAATCTCAGATCGCAATGTCGCAGATTCATGTAGGCGCGTTGTCCAAAGGAAATCATCCCATATATCAAATCTGTTATGCACCTTAATGATTAAATTAAATGATTGGATTGACAATTAATGGTAAATGAGATTTTTTTTTGATTGAAAGTCGTTAAACAATTAAAATACTATATTTCATCCGCCTTCACATTTAAAACAGTCTCATCACCTTTCTTATGTCATTACTCTCATTTACTCGTAAAACGCAGGCACGAAGGGGAAAACGTCTATACAAAGCTTTCACTAAACACTATGGGTAAGAAGGAGAAGAGCTCGTATTCTGAAAACAGAGAAATGGCTTCGCTGTATGCAGACACCGCTTGTAATAAGGATGCCGATATATCCACTTGGGAAGGAATGTATAATCTGTTAGAAGAAGAAAATCATGTGGTGATGAAAGTTGTGGCTACAGCAGGTTCTAGTAGTACATATGAAGCAACCCTCAAAGAACTGGCTTGTTCATTTCTCCATAGGATAGTGGCAAGGCCGAGGATTCTCCCATATACGGACATGGTTAAATGGGTGTTGGACAACACTGATATTTTAGACAGACAATTCAGAACTCCAGCTTAAGAGCTAATCGGGTCATTCACCACAGAATATCTGAGGTTAATGTATAAGTTTCCAAAACCTCAGGCGACTTACATCAAACAATTCATGGAATATTTTGCCAGAGAACATGCAAATTTGGCAGAATGCACAAAGGAGTGGACCAAAAGAAGTGAACCATTGAAGAAAAACAAACAAGGTATGTACAGCATGGGTTCACTTACCTCTCCTTATTGTTTCACTGCTGCCATGTTATGCAGGCTTTTTGGAAAGCCTGACATAAATATGATCTTACCCGAATGGCTTCCTTTGTTGAATGCGGCCGTTAATTCTACAATTGTAGACTGGGCCAAAATCCTATCTGATAATTTGGCCACTGCTATTTTTCACTACCGGTCCAAACGAAATGTTTCTCAGCGGGTTTATCCGCCTTTTTATTTATCTGCTTATGTCATGGATGCTATCTGTTATGTCTCTAAATTCCCTATGATGGGTTGGCAATGGACTATCCACGATCCTTTTCCTATTCATGTGTACCATAAAGAACTATGGGAGTCTAAGTTTGTTCCCCATTTTTACCAAATTTGTCATGGAATAATGTTGCCATTGTACAGAACATTGCATAATAAGGATGCCCCAAGTTTATCCCCAGAAACAGAGGTTGATATTCTCCCCGTCGCGAGATGGTTTGGAGAAGAATTGTTCACTTATATTAGGGTTTTTGGAAGTTATGCTTCTCCCCATGTTTTACCCCTATATGTTCCAGATAGACTTGTAGCTCGGGAAATTGCTTATCAGACCTGTGGCCAGGGAGGTATAACAAAAGATTTAAAAGAGAAGAAAAAAGGCATTTGGCCACAATTTCCCGTAAAATGTGGAACATTTTCACTGTTCGATATTGGTCATGCATTTCAAGAGATAGGCAACATTACATGCCTACAGCTGTTCAAATTCTCGAGAAGGTTATTCGACCTAGATGATATTGTTAAGAATTTTACCAATGCAATCAGAGTAAGGGAATTTTCCAGGGAACAGGATCTTTTTGATGATATGTTCCAAGCAAGAAATTCATTTAAAGAAGTTTTGAATTCAGCTCAAACGCAGTTATCTCCAGAGGATTTTCAGGAATTCAAACTTTATAGAGAAAGAAGAATGACTCCTATTCCTTTTGGAAATCTACGCTTAGAGCCCGCAAGGGAGCAAACTCCTAGTCTTAGTCTTAACGGCAGTTCAAGTACAGATAAATCTAAATCAAAATCTGACAGAGAGACTTCTAAGCATTCCAATAAGTCTAATGAAAAGGAATATTAAATGGAAGAATCCATGAAAGATTCTGCACAATCAAAAGAAGTTACTCAATAGCAAATTTTGACTTCTCAACAGACAAATCCTCCTCCAACCAATGAACGGAAATAGCCAGTCATCATTGAATTATACAAAGAATGGGAAACCTTCAACCAATTGATTAATGTAGAAGGACATAATGTACAAACCCCTGTCCAGACAACCAAATTTTTGAACACAGGAACAAGCAGAACACTCACAGTGACAGAGCACATACCAATCACACCCTCCTCTGAAATTGTACTTAATGTAAAGGACATTCCTCCTCTATATGTATTCTACAGCCCAAAATGCACAGTAGTAATGAAGAGACAGAGAAAAAAGAGAAAGTTAGAAAGTGCAATTGCTACTGAAGCAGAACAAGTAGATGTTTTGTGGAAATATCCTGCCACAGAACCTACTCATAATCTCGCTAAGTTATCTCAAATGATAGGAGCTTATGCTTCTGCAACAATTGATAAAGCATTTGAGATACAACTTTTTTTGAATGAGAAAGAAGAACGGGTAAAAGTTCTGCAACAACAATTGCAACAGGTACAGGCCAACAAGGAAGCACAATTGAAACTTGAAGAATTACAACAACAACTTCAAGAAATGCAAATAGGACATCAAAAAATCTTGGCTGATAAAGACAAAAAAATATAGATTATCTAAGATCAGCATAAAGATGATCCTAAGCTTCCATAATTCATTTCAGAAACTATCTCTTTGAACAATCAACTACTGCAACAAGAGGAAGTTTTCTACCAAAAAATCTTGCAATGGAATTCTTTGTGCCAAGAGAGAAATAAAATCACAAATCATGTCGTAGATTTATGAAATGATTATGATTTTATTAATGAAAACATCAATGATTATCTGACATGGCAAAAGACAGAAGAAGGCAAAAAAGTTGGTGCACCCATTCTTAATGAAAACCATAAAGAAATACTATTCAATAACTGGGATGCACAAATCAGAAGGGAAGAAAAGGCAGCAGAAGAGGCAGATATAGCGGCAAACACTCTTACTGATTATGTAAATGAAAATTTATACAAATCTAATTTGATTCCAGAAACTGTTCCAGGATATCTCCCACATGCACATCAACTACAAACAAAATGGAGGCAAAAGGCAGAAGAAAGAGCAAAATCTATCCAAGGGGTAACAAGCTTGAATTGGGACTCATACTGGATGTACTTGGTGAAGCCACACAGTCAGCACAGTGCGCTTAATTGTATCATCAATGCTACAGAAAAGATTGCTCCTACGCTTGCCGACTCTGTCTTTTAAGGACAGTTGAATTCCAAAGTCGGTCAACCACATCTTCTCAAAACTATGCTAGATGCCTGCAAGTTTAAAGATCAAGTTCATAGATAGTTAGATTTAGTTTTAATTTTACTGTATTTTAGCCTAGGAAAAGGACGATCATTGAACTGAATCCTTAATTTTTGTAATAAGACTATTTTTAGATTTAGCTAAGTAGTATTTAAACCCTTCTCATGCATTTAGAGAAGGGTCCTGGATCTTAATATTTTTTGACTTGGAGATTGCATTTCTGTACTCCATTGTCTGATATATTTTTAAAAAGGATCACATATGGTGATTTTTATGTGGAATTATCTTTGAAGTGTTGCATTTATGTACCTTGGAATTTGATTTTGCATCAGAGTTACTGGATTTGAGTATCAGATTTCATTTGAAAGTCTTCAGGATGAATAAGGTATTTCTATCTGTTCACTGTTGATTTATTTTGTCTTATGATATTCGCTCTAAAGATTTCTATCATTTATATATATTTGTTTTCACAACGCTTCCTTTTATATATCATTTCTGAGTATAATTGAAACGTTATCTTTCATAAGTATATATAGATGGTATACAATGATGAATGCAATATGCTAATACAACTCTGTTTAATTTCTTAAATAGAGTTATCTTTATTTGTTTCTGCATATTTCAATTTAAATAATAATACATTTTCATGGTTATTGTTAAATTGGAACAATCTTAAGTTGTATTCACATATAATTACCCGGGTTAGTGTTAGAATTTCTTTATCAATATTTAGTTTAAATTAGATAGTTTTATTTCAGTTAATTTAGTCCCATTTCCACCCATCCAAACCAATCCATTTAGTTATAAGGAAACTGGTCCTTTAAATCCAGTCGGAGCCACCATACCAAACGGAAAAGGAGCTGTCCTAAGGTCCCGACCGAGTGGTTTTCCCCAATGTTTGAAGCAGGGATTTTCTAGGCTTCAACATTTTTGGCGCTAGAAGGAGGGCCTGAGCTATGAATGGCAAGTAAATATTTATCCATAAGCCATTCTGAGAGCAAAACACCCTCATTAACGTCTTGAATTTCTTCTGAAATACAAAATCCTATAGAATAAATTGCGAAGAATATTCATACACCCACTACCAAAATCTCAAAACATTCAGACAATCAACATCCTGAGTCTCCTGAAGTTCAAGGTTTAATTCATAAATTGAAAGGATTCTCATTATCTATAGAAGAGTCTGAAATATCTGAAGGTAGTGTAACTTCAAAAAAAAATTCTTCTAAACCTCTTACTAGGATTCAAAGTGAAAAACTTGGTATTTCTCCGAAAGAATTCCCTTTACCTAGTAGAGTCAAGACAAGAAAAACTCAATCGGAATCAGTAAGTGATATAATTTCAACATCTAATATTCAAATACCTGTTTCTGAAATCCCATCTCAACAAAGTACAGTTGTTCCCACATCATCTCCTCAATCATCATCTGCTCAATTCTCATCAATCTCAACATCATCTATTCCAACAATTTCCATTCAAACACCACCATTTTCTACTATTCTTCCAATAGTTGTTCCAATAATGGCTAGACCATGGGCTACTCCAGGGGCAGTCAACATGGCTGCACCTTTACATGATTTACGAGACAATCCTGGAAAATGGCTCCCAAAGTTTAGCCCAGATCTTAACATTCAAGCTGAAGAACATATCAATAACTTTATGCTGGCTATTAATTTGAATGGAGTCATACATGAAGATGTTGTATTTATATTATTCCCTTATACTCTTCAAGGAGTATCTGGATCATGGTACTTTTCATTACCATCAGGATCCATAACAAGTTGGGCCATTTTTGCAGATCATTTTTTAACCAAATTTGGAGATGACCGATAAATAGCAACTTTACTCAATGACCTCTCAAATTTGAAAATAGAACCCAAGGAACCCATTAAAGAATTCAACGCAAGATTCAAAAAACTTTTGAAAAAATCCACATAGATTCACAACCCAGTGAACAAGTCAGAATTGAATGGTACATAACTGCCTTACCTTCAAACATAGCAATTTTTGTAGATAGAGCTACAAAACCTACGTTAGCTGAGAATATGAAAGAGGCTATTGCATTAGAAAAACGAATTCTCTCTCTAGAAAAGAAAAATGCTATCGAGGAAAGGAAATCCAAGAAAGTCAGCTTCAAAGATGATTCAAAGAAGAAGGCCAAAGACCCATATGACATGGAAGGTTTACAGAAAGTTCTTAAAACCATGTCAAATGAAATGGTTGAAATTAAAAAACAAGTAGCTGAAACTTATACCAAGAAACCATTCTGAAATTTTAGAAGAAACCAAGTTGAATCTAAACCTCCTAATGCAATCTCTAATGCAGAATCAGAAGAAGAGGAAGAAGAAGAATATATATCTCTAGTATCAGATGAGGAAGATGAGAAGGAAGAAACAAATGAATTGAATGGAATGTGGGATTTTATTCTCCCTAATTCTGATAGTGAAGAAGCTATGCCTGTAAGTACTAGGAGTAAATATATATTGGAACCAGTGCAAGCAGTTCCTAAAAAGAAAATTTCAACTTCAAGTACCAAAGAAAAATCCCCTGTAAAGAAAACTTCTCCATTACCTACTCAAAATCAGCCATCTTCTTCTAATCCTCCCACATCAACAACAAAGACTTTAGTAGTGTCAGATCCTATGGAGTACAACATTGTTGAATACATGAAAAAGATCAAAGCCAACATTTCATTTCATGAACTCAGCAAACTAAAACACCAGCAAAAGTTGCTATTGAAAGAATTAAACGCTACACCAATTGCTCCTTTACCAAGTGGTGTAGTTGCAAAAGCAGCTATAGGAGCTGGTAAGCCACCAGATAAGGTAGATGCTACTGATACAGTGCTCATTGGAGAAAAGTCAAATTCTAAAACTCCTCCTTTTCTTCTGACTTATGAAATGTACAATAAGAATCTGCACAATTGTTTGATTGATTCTCGAGCCTCCTCCAATATAATGCCTACTTATGTTTGTGCCAAATTGAATATTGAACCACAGAGATCGGCAGTTCATATTATTCAATTAGATCGCTCTAAATTTCAAGTTGTAGGAGAAATCAATTCAATTACTATCAGATTAGCTTCCGATCCTAGAATTGTCCAAAGAATTGATATTTTGATTGCTGATATTCCTGAATTATATGGATTAATTTTAAGCAGGGACTGGTTTGCGAAACTTAATGGTTATATCTTGACTGATTATTCACACATGTGGCTTCCCTACAAAGGGAAACCAAATCAAATCAAAATCGAATGAGAAAAACATATGACACACACTTTCACTGAATTTGAACAACCTAATGAACCTGTAGCATTCAAAAAAAATATTCTTGGAGGTTATTCTGCTGAATCATTTATGGGAAACTTCAAAGCACCTCAATCACCTTTTTCTGTAAATACTTTAGTTTCTCAAGTAGAAAATTTTTCACAATCCGATTCTTCCAGAATTGTAAATACTTCTGATGTAATTATAGATAAGCCAATAGATAAATCTTTATTTTGGTCTTTATATTTTTATGGATCAAAGTATAGTGATGGAGTTGGAGCTGGATGCATCTTAATTGATCCAGATGGTGAGAAAACTATGCTGTCATGTAGGTTAGAATTTCAGTGTACTAACAATACCGCAGAATATGAAGCCCTGGTTCAAGGAATTTATAAAGCTATAGGGTTAGATGTTCAATACTTGAAAGTCTTTGATGATTCCGAAATTGTCATAAAACAAGTTAGGAATACTATTCATTGCCTTTCATGACATCTTAAACACTATCAAACCCTAGTACAAGATCTCACCACTCATTTTTTAGCATTCAATATTTCTCCTAATCCTAGGAATCATAATACATCAGCTGACTTGTTAGCTAATGTTGGATCTAAACTCCTATCTGCTGAAGATTGCAGTCTTGATAGGTTTTATGTAGAATTGATTTTTTTTCCATCTGTCCCAGATAATGTTACAAATTGGAGAGTATTCTACCATGATCAAGATATTTTAAATTTCATGACTTCAGAGAAATCATATGATGAACAAATTATTGACGAAGATGATCATGATTTACAAATTTCTTCAAAAGGTAATGAAAACCCCATTCCAAAATCTGTTGTTAAATTAGAGGATTTATATGACATTAAAGACAGATTCAAAAAAGTCACTAATGCCAAACTGCAAAGTTCTACTTTGAAGTTTGAATTAGTGAATCTTGGTTCTGATTCCAAACCTCAAAACGTTAATTTAGGACTCAATTTAACACCAGAGGAAAGGAATGCTTTCATTAAACTGTTGAACAAATATAAAAACGTTTTTGCTTGGAATTATGATGATTTAAAAACATATGATACTTCGGTTATTCAACACACAATTCCAATGCTTCCTGATATTAAACCTGTTCAACAAAAGTTAAGGACGGTTCATCCAAATCTCGAAGGACAAATCAAATCAGAACTTAATAAACTTTTAAAAGCCAAAATCATTTTTCCTGTAAGGCACTCCAATTGGGTTTCCAATATGGTACCTGTAAGGAAGAAAAATGGTGATATAAGAATCTGTATTGATTTTAGAAAATTAAACAAGGCATGTTTAAAAGACAATTTCCCATTGCCAACCATGGAACAGATACTTCAAAAGGTAGCTGGTTCTGAACTTATGTCCTTTCTCAATGGATTTTCAGGCTATAATCAAGTTTTAGTTCATCCAGATGACAGATTGAAAACAACTTTCAGAACAAAATGGGGAACTTATGCTTATCAACAAATGCCTTTTGGTCTAATAAATGCAGGAGCAACTTTTCAAAGAGCCATGGACATAGCATTTAAAGGTCTGAACAATAAATCAGTTGTTGTTTATCTGAATGACATAACAGTATTTTCAAAAAAGAGAGCCAATCATCTACATGATTTAAAGCAAATATTTGAAAGATGTAGAAGATTTGGTATTTCCTTAAATCCGAAGAAATATTTCTTTGCTTTGGATGAAGGAAAAATCTTGGGATTTGTTGTGTCAAAAGATGGTATATATATTGATCCATATAGAGTGAAAGAAATTTCTGACATTTCTTTACCTCATAACAAAAAATCCATGCAATAATTTCTTGGACAGATCAATTTTGTTAAAAGATTCATTCCTGATTTTTCCTTAATTGTTTTACCTATGAAAAATATGATCAAGAAGAATTCGATATTCAAATGGGCGCATAAAGAGAAATAAGCTTTTGAAGAAATTAAACAAGCGATCATTAATGCACCAACATTGAATACCCCAGATTTTTCTAAAGATTTTACTTTGTATACTCTAGCCACTGAAACATCATATGCAGTAGTTTTAACACAACTCAATGATCAAGAAATCGAAGCACCAATTTCTTTCTTTAGCTCGAATCTGCAAGGAACGAAGCTTAATTATTCCGATGTTGAAAAACAAGCCTTTGCTGTATTTAAATAAATCAAACATTTTAGACCTTTTCTCTTGAAAACACATACAAAAATAATTGTCCCATTCTCTACAGTAAGGCAATTATTAATTCAAAAAGAAGTAGGAGAAAAGAGAGCTAACTAGGTAACAACCTTACAAGAATATGATATTGATATTAAACCAGCTAAGATTGTTAGAGGACAAGTTTTTTGCAGATTATTGGCAGGAGCTCATAACATACCAGAAAATCAAAATTCAAATCAAGATATTCAAGTAAGTCAGATAAGTGTTACAGATTCCGAATCTCAGTATGCTGATCTTATCTATTACTTGAAGAATGGGTATGCTCCTTCTAATCTCAGCTATAAGAGTAAACGCGCTTTGAGGTTAAAGGCTATTAAATATGAGATCATTGATAATGTGTTATTTAGAAAAAATTATGATTCAATTTTATTAAGATGTCTTGAAAAAACTGAAGTTGAAAAGGTTTTGCAGGAGTTGCATGATGGACCAGCAAGAGGTCATTTTGGAGGTGATACCATAGCTCACAAAATAATTTGTGTTGGTTATTACTAGCCTACACTTTTCAAAGATACACATGATTACGTAAGGAAGTGCTGAATTTGTCAAACTGCAGGTGGAAGACAAAGGAAACCAGATTTTCCTTTGCAACCAGTGACTATTGAGCAACCATTCGAACAATGGGGGCTTGACATTATTGGTGAGATAGTACCTCATTCTTCCAAACAACACAAGTACATCCTTACTGCAACTGATTACTTTACAAAATGGGTAGAGGCAATCCCGTTGAAGGTAGCCAATTCTGATGCAATTATTGATTTCATAGATCAATTCATCATAACCAAGTTTGGTGTACCTAATGCTCTAGTCTTTGATAACGCATCTTACTTCTCTGGAAATAGTTTAATAGAATTTGCAGTCAAAAGAGGTTTTAAATTAAAATATTCAGCAAATTATTATCCACAAGGTAATGGTTTGGCTGAATCCACTAACAAAAACCTTATCAAAATCATTCAAAGGACCGTTTATCAAAATCAAAAGAATTGGCACAAAACTTTAATCTTTGCATTATGGGCTGATCGTATCACTGAAAAAGCTTCAATAGGGACTTTACCTTTCAATTTGGTTTATGGTAAAGAAGCTGTGATACCATCAAATTTAACTCTTCCATCACTATCCCTAGTGAAATTCATTGAAGAAAATCCTTTTCATCCATTCAATTGAGATATGATCAAATCCTTAAACTAGAAGAAGATAGAGGTAAAGAAAAAATTATTTATGAAAAACATCAACAACTTGTAAAATCTTCTTTTGATGCAAGTTCTACCGGCTCAAAAATTTTGTCAATTGGTGATCTTGTTCTGAAATGGGATAAAGCACACGAAGAAAAAGGTAAACATACCAAATTTCAGAAAATGTGGCTAGGACCATTTCAGATCGTTGAGAAGGTAGGCTCAAATACATTCATACTCCAAGATCTAACAGGTAAGAGAGAATCTCTTCCTGTAAATGGGCTTATCTTGAAGAAATTCTTTTCATAAGGAGGTAACCCCTTCTTAAAACTGTACATATTCTTTTCTGAAGAGTTTTTTTATTGTTTTTGCAAATAAAGGTTGCTAATGAATCTCCAATTGACTGTTTACTATTTAAGAAAATTTCTTCGGGAGAATATTATAAATATTTATTTTGTGTAAATAAGAATTTTTAAAGTAATGATCACAGTTTTTGAATAGTTTAAAATAAGATGTTAAACTTTGAAAGATTATTTCAATCATTTGTATGATCTTTTGAAAACTTGAGAAGAATGTAAATCATCATAAGTTTATTAAGCAGAGAAAGGTTATCTATCAAAGTAAATATTTTTCAAAGTTTTGGAACCCAAAAAACTCTGAAAATTGTGATCCATTGATTCTTAAGGATAAAACTATTTCACCCCATCCATTTAAGTTGTGATTTTTTAGAATGTAATTCTAAAAAATTTGAAAAGTTAAGAGATAAGAGGTCTCATTATGAGCCGACTTACCATGTTCATAAGGAGTAATAAAACTGACATTACCAATACTACATACCAAAACAGTGTAATGGCTTATAAATAAAAGACAAGGGGTCTCATCACGAGCCAACTTGTTCAGTTTAATTATAACTAGTGAATGACATTGTTATTAACTGGCTACCAAACCAGAACAATGGCTCTTAAAACAAAAATAAAGCAAAAGACAAAAACATGTGATAATAAGTCTTATGAATTTATCTTTTAGAAAGTCATAATTTTAGTTGGATGGGACAATGAATGGTTAATGGTTTAAAGGTAACCCTGTCGAGACTATGAATGTTTGCTGGCAGCAGAGGCAATACCTATGGCAATAGAGTATATTATAAAACCAAAACTTGGAGAAATCCACTTACTTCATTATTAACACCAATCAAAGCTTGAGATAACCCAAAATGTTTTAATTCTTAAGGAATTAGAAAGAAATTATGAAATTATTTTTATTTCTTTTTCATATTTACATTTTATTTGAATTATCCTAATATAGTTTTCATTATCTTTAAAAATATTTATTTACAAAAGATATAGAGTTCATTTTATTTTTTCAAAGATAATTGTTTCTTTCAGTGAATCACCAATTGTTGTGACCAGCAACAACCCCCCTCTTATTTAATATTAGTAATAATACTAAATAAATGGGGACCCTTAGTTAAAAAATCCAAAAAATCAATTAGGATTTGTTTTCCTTTTCAAATAAAACTTTCTATCATAAACTTAGAGAAATCTCTTAGAAAGAACATTAATAAACACTTAAGTTTATGATAGATTACAATAAAGTTGTTCTTTAAACAAAATAGCGCATCCATCACAAAATGATATATATCTTTTATAAAACTGAAAATACGATTTTGCGCTTTTGCAATAATGCGATCCCAAAAAGCCTATACAATAAGCATATTGGTCGCAGATCGCATAGCGCAGAAAACAGAAATGTTAAACGAATATCTTTTGCGCTGTTTACCATTTTGCGCTTTTGCGAGATTTGCGATATGCGCTTTTGCGCTATTGCGCAATTTCCGCTTTTGTGCTATTTTACATAACTGCGATGGCTTCATTTTGCGATATTGCGATATTGCGACATTGCGATATTGCGATATTGAGCAGCAAATCGCAGATCGTAATGTCGCAGATTCATGTAGGCACGTTTTCCAAAGGCAATCATCCCATATATCAAATTTGTTATGCACCTTAATGATTAAATTAAATGATTGGATTGACAATTATTGGTAAATGAGATTTTATTTTGATTGAAAGTCGTTTCACGATTAAAATATTATATTTCATCTGCCTTCACATTTAAAACAGTCTCATCACCTTTCTTATGTCATTACTCTCATTTACTCGTAAAACACAGGCACGAAGGAGAAAACATCTATACAAAGCTTTCACTAAACACTATGGGTAAGAAGGAGAAGAGATCGAATTCTAAAAACAGAGAAATGGCTTCGCTGTATGCAGACACCGCTTGTAATAAGGATGCCGGTATATCCACTTGGGAAGGAATGTATAATCTGTTAGAAGAAGAAAATCCTGTGGTGATGAAAGTTGTGGCTACAGCAGGTTCTGGTAGTACATCTGAAGCAACCCTCAAAGAACTGGCTTGTTCATTTCTCCATAGGATAGTGGCAAGACCGAGGATTCTCCCATATATGGACATGGTGAAATGGGTGCTAGATAGCACTGATATTTCAGACAGACAATTCAGAACTCCAGCTCAAGATCTAATCGGGTCATTCACCACGGAAGATCTGAGGTTAATGTATAAGTTGCCAGAACCTCAGGCGACTTACAACAAACAATTCATGGAAGATTTTTCCAAAGAACATGCAAATTTGGCAGAATGCACAAAGGAGTGGACCAAAATAAGTGAACCATTGAAGAAAAACAAACAAGGTATGTACAGCACAGGTTCACTTACCTCTCCTCATTGTTTCACTGCTGCCATGTTATGCAGGATTTTTGGAAAGCCTGACATAAATATGATCTTACCTCAATTGCTTCCTTTGTTGAATGCGGCCGTTAATTCTACAATTGTAGACTGGGCCAAAATCCTATCTGATAATTTGACCACTGCTATTTTTCACTACCGGTCCAAACGGAATGTTTCTTAGCGGGTTTATCCGCGTTTTTATTTATCTGCTTATGTCATGGACGCTATATGTTATGCCTCTAAATTCCCTGTGATGGGTTGGAAATGGACTATCCACGATCCTTTGCCCATTCATGTGTACCATAAAGAACTATGGGAGTCTATGTTTTTCCCCCATTTTTACCAAATTTGTCATGGAATAATGCTGCCATTGTATAGAACATTGCATAATAAGGATGCCCCAAGGTTATCCCTAGAAACAGAGGTTGATATACTCCCCGTCGCGAGATGGTTTGGAGAAGAATTGTTCACTTATATTAGGGTTTTTGGAAGTTATGCTTCTCCCCATGTTTTACCCCTATATGTTCCAGATAGACTTGTAGCTCGGGAAATTGCTTATCAGACCTGTGGCCAGGGAGGTATAACAAAATATTTAAAAGAGAAGAAAAAAGTAATTTGGCCACAACTTCCTGTAAAATGTGGAACATTTTCACTGTTTGATATTGGTCATGCATTCCAAGAGATAGGCAACATTACATGCCTACAACTGTTCAAATTCTCGAGAAGGTTATTTGACCCAGATGATATTGTTAAGAATTTTACCAATGCAATCAGAGTAAGGGAATTTTCCGGGGAACAGGATCTTTTTGATGATATGTTCCAAGCAAGAAATTCATTTAAAGAAGTTTTGAATTCAGCTGAAACCCAGTTATCTCCAGAGGATTTTCAGGAATTCAAACTTTATAGAGAAAGAAGACTGACTCCTATTCCTTTTGGAAATCTACGCTTAGAGCCCGCAAGAGAGCAAACTCCTAGTGTTAGTCTTAACAGTAGTTCAAGTACAAATAAATCTAAATCAAAATCTGACAGAGAGAATTCTGAACATTCCAATAAGTCTAATGAAAAGGAAGATAAAATGGAAGAATCCATGAAAGATTATGCACAATCAAAAGAAATTACTCAACAGCAAATTTTGACTTCTCAACAGACAAATCCTCCTCCAACCAATTAACAGCAACAGCCAGTCATCATTGAATTAGACAAAGAATGGGAAATCTTCAACCAATTTATTAATGTAGAAGGACAGAATGTACAGACCCATGTCCAGACAACCAAAATTTAGAACATAGGAACGAGCAGAATAGTCACAGTGACAAAGCACATACCAATCACACCCTGCTCTGAAATTGTACTTAATGTAGAGGAAATTCCTCCTCTAGATGTATTCTACAGCCCAAAATACAAAGCAGTAGTGAAGAGACAGAGAAAAAAGAGAAATTTAGAAAGTGCAATTGCTACTGAAGCAGAACAAGTAGATGTTTTGTGGAAAGATCCTGCCACAGAACCTACTCATAATGTCGCTAAGTTATCTCAAATGACCAAAGTCTATGCTTCTGCAACAATTGATAAAGCATTTGAGATACAACTTTTGTTGAATGAGAAAGAAGAACGGGTAAAAGTTCTGCAACAGCAATTGCAACAGGTACAGGCCAATAAGGAAGCACAATTGAAACTTGAAGAATTACAACAACAACAACAAGAAATGAAAATAGGACATCAAAAAATCTTGGCTGATAAAGACAAACAAATACAGAATATCCAAGATCAGCATAAAGATGATCCTAAGCTTCTATAATTCATTCCAGAAACTATCTCTTTGAGCAATCAACTACTGCAACAAGAGGAAGTTTTCTGCCAAAAAATATTGCAATGGAATTCTTTGGGCCAAGAGAGCGATAAAATCACAAATCATGTCGTAGATTTACGAAATGATTATGATTTTATTAATGAAAAGATCAATGATTATATGACATGGAAAAAGACAGAAGAAGGCAGAAAAGTTGGTGCACCCATTGTTAATAAAAACCATAAAGAAATATTGTTCAATAACTAGGATGCACAAATCAGAAGGGCAGAAAAGGCAGTAGAAGAGGCAGCTACAACGGCAAACACTCTTACTGATTGTGTAAATGACAATTTACACAAAGCTAATTTGATTCGAGAAACTGTTCCAGGATATCTCCCACAGGCACATCAACTGCAAACAGAATGGAGGCAAAAGGCAGAAGAAAGAGCAAAATCTATCCAAGGGCTGACAAGATCGAGTTGGGACTCATACTCGATGTACTTGGTGAAGCCACATAGTCAGCACCGTGTGCTTAATTGTATCATCAATTCTATAGAGAAGATTTATCCTACGCTTGCCGACACTGTCTTTTCAGGACAGTTGAATTCTGAAGTCGGTCAACTGCGTCTTCTCAAAACTATGCTAGATGCCTGCAAGTTTAAAGATCAAGTTCATAGATAGTTAGATTTAGTTTTAATTTTACTGTATTTTAGCCTAGGAAAAGGACGATCATTGAACCGAATCCTTAATTTTTGTAATAAGACTATTTTTAGATTTAGCTAAGTAGTATTTAAACCCTTCTCATGCATTTAGAGAAGGGTCCTGGATCTTAATATTTTTGACTTGGAGATTGCATTTCTGTACTCCATTGTCTGATATATTTTTAAAAAGGATCACATCTGGTGATTTTTATGCGGAATTATCTTTGAAGTGTTGCATTTCTGTACCTTGGAATTTCATTTTGCATCAGAGTTACTGGATTAGAGTATCAAATTTCATTTGAAAGTCTTCAAGATGAATAAGGTATTTCTATCTGTTCACTGTTGATTTCTTTTGTCTTATGATATTCGCTCTAAATATTTCTATCATTTATATATATTTGTTTTCACAACGCTTCCTTTTATATATCATTTCTGAGTATAATTGAAACGTTATCTTTCATAAGTATATATAGATGGTATACAATGATGAATGCAATATGCTAATACAACTCGGTTTAATTTCTTAAACACAGTTATCTTTATTTTTTTATGCATATTTCAATTTAAATAATAATACATTTTCATGGTTATTGTTAAATTGGAACAATCTTACGTTGTATTCACATATAATTACCCGAGTTAGTGTTAGAATTTCTTTATCAGTATTTAGTTTAAATTAGATAGTTTTATTTCAGTTAATTTAGTCCCATTTCCACCCATCCAAACCAATCCATTTAGTTATAAGGAAACTGGTCCTTTAAATCCAGTCGGAGCCACCATACCAAATAGAAAAGGATCTGTCCTAAGGTCCCAACCGGGTGGTTTTCCCCAATGTTTGAAGTAGGGATTTTCTAGGCTTCAACATAATCATAACTTGTTCCCTATTTCGTCTGGTCTCATTAAGCATTTCCTAGTAGTATGAGACTACTTCTTATGGGTCTCCCTGTTGAAGAGGTATTTGATCTTCTCTTGTTCTGAGAGAGAAAAGTTGATTATGGTGGTGATGCTTTATCATGGCCTTACCAAAAGGAACATTCTTTCTCTCCTCCTTCCTTAGCCATTGGATTCTTTATTTCTATCTGTACATGATTTCCCCTAGTTAAAGTCATTTCTCCATTGGGTGGACCAATTTCCCCTCTTCTAAGATCAATTATTTAGAGTAGTCATCCTAAATGTTTTTTTGTATGAATCTCTTGTATGCATTCGACAAGTGTGACTTATTGGAGAGAATATTTCCAAACTCTTATTTATTTTAATATTTTTTTCTAGCTTTTAGCTCTTTCAACTTCAACTAAAAATTATTCACATGATTTCTACCTTGAGTGATGATCTCCTTCCACCATATTCCCACTTTATATAGGAAATTCAGGTTCTAGATCTAAAACGTTTCAAAGTGAAAATTTCATTTTCTTGAAGTTGTTTCTAGGTCCACCACCAGTCATATGGGGCAATGGTTGGACCCTAAACATGGAAGAATGATTACATCTACAAATATGTCTCTCCTTAGTAATTTTTTAGAAAGTAGAAACTAATCTAGTCTATTTGCTACTTGATGATGCCCTCCTTTACGATTATTCCAAATAAAAGAACCATTACTTGTTTAGATATGTGTAACCCTAATTTATTCTAGAGTATCCCAAACAATATGTGGTTATGGGTCTAGATAACTAACTCCACCATTTTTCTAATCCAAGCTTTTGATGAGGTTGAAGTTCCCTTTCACTATCCAAAGGTACTCATTTTGTATATTTATAATTTCTTGCAAGTAAGATAGAAAGGATTTTTTTTCAACTAGGATCACTAGTACATATACTATTCTGAGACCAGTTGTATCCTTCACCCCTACATATTGGAATTTCCTAGATAAAATGGGCTAGCATGCTACTCAATGCTACAAAAAAAATTCCTTAGGGTTCCATGCTACTTCAAGCCTTCCTAGAGATCCTTTAACATCCAAAACCATCAATTCACAAGCTTTATAATATTGTTCCCAAATATTCATAATTTATTTGATAGAAAATTGTATTTCCTGTAATATGAATATTTCAATCTTTTTCTTTGATATTTGATCTCATAGGTACCTCTATTTAGCTCTATTATTGAGGCCATATATATTCTTTGAGATGATTTTCACTGAGAAGTTGGCTGAGAAAGAGATACCTCAATATCAAAACCACTTACCCTTTAATGAGAAATTATCCCACATTCTCAGAAGCTTCAGTAGTTGTCTCCTTGCCCTAGTCCTTGTATTTCCCTATTATATGGCATTTCCGAGAATATCCTCCCACATCCAAATCGAGTATTCTATTCTCTCCTCCTAGTTCGTGAAAGTGTTGCCACCATTGTACATCCAATTGGTGATAACAAAGATTTTTTTCCATGGATATATCTCCGTTGAGCTCCAACCCATGTATTAATGATTTCAAACATCATGTGTTCATTCACACTTAGGGCTTCATAATTTTATTCCATAACGAAATCAATATTTACTAGTATGTATTTGACCTTTGGGTTTTTAAGAGGGATTTCAATGATTTTCTTTTTGGGTGGTCTTATCCTCATTATTTTATTCTTCCACTTCCATAAGACTTTTTAGCCATTCAAAATTCTCTTCAAAATCTGCTAATGCTCAGAATAGGCTCATTACTAGAATGTCCTTTAAGGCTATCCAGATATGTTGTGGTGGCTGATTTGGCTACAACTTAGGGTTTTTACCTTGTTAACTAAGCATATTTTGGAACCCTTCCACATATTTTTGTGAGGCATTATCATGATTCTTTTCTAGCAGAAATGTAAAATTTATAATTAGATAGTCATATTCATAACATCTCTAGAATTTTTATGGAACATGCTCATACTCTAACGATTGTTTCTATATCTCATCATGGTATTAAATTCGAATAGACTGAAGGAGAGGCTTATATATATTCACATAAATATGTATTACTACATATGAAGAATAACACCACCTTTTATTAATTTTTGAGATTTTGAGAAAGTCACATACATTGTTGACTATATCCTAGAGGATTTCTAGCTTCCATAAATCATTTGGAAAATATAATAACTAGATCCAAATTAGAGTTGTGAGGAATTGTTCCTAGTCAAGGTTATAATATTCTTCCAAAAAAAACATAAATAGATTAGCATTGTTAAGGAAATATGAGTTTTTTTCAAATACCCTCTTCTAATATTCCTATTTGAAAATATCACTATAAAAAACATTTGGATATTAGGTGATAGTCAAAGTATCCCTTCCATTTCCACTTTTCTTAAATTTTTTTCTCTAGATGTGACTCTCTTGGCCAGATACACATGAATTTATTGACCACTCATTGGTGGATCATGTGTTTACATGATTCCTCCAATTTTTTTTGTAGCAACAAACTTAGAGTTTGTTGCGGCCTTGTTTAAACAACCCCGTTTAAGGCTACATTGTCCTTAAGCTCCAAGTAGTAGCTTTCCATTTTTGCTACTATCACTTGGAGAGAGCATGACTTCCCCTCATGTGACCAACCAAAATAGCCCAAAATGGGAGATACACAAACTATAATATTTGAGATTTGTGTTTGATTAAAAAAATAATTTATTACATATATAGTTAAAATATCAAATTTTATAAAATATAATAATTTGATAAATAAAACGTTATAGCATAATATAGTATATAATATGTAATGGAATTTTATTTATTTAGTAATTTTTATTAGTGGAAATTTATTTATTTATATTTATATTTAAATTATATATCTAATTATCCAACTCAAATATACAAGTTTCACAAGCTTATCCAAGCCCTCCTAGTTTCACAAGCATATGCCAACTTTACTATATTTCAAAAAATATTTAAAAAATATATATATGACATAGAATCTATTTCAAACAACATATTTAAATGTTAAAATGATTGAACTCAAAAAAAAAAAATCACTAGTGTAAATGTTGGAATTGGAGTTAAGGAATTTCAAATATTTAAATTATGAATGGTTAGGATTTAATAATTTTGGAATATTCTTCATCTAATACATGATTGAATAGAGTAATCATTTTTCAGTTTCTTTAGTTAGCTCTTGTGATTAATTTATAGCAAAACCACAATAATAAATATGGTTGAAATAGGGCATAGGCCCCTAAAGAAAATATGAGGTTAGGAAGCCCACATATAAAATATTAACCAATCACATATAAAAGCTACTTATATTCACGTTTCTGCATTGTACTTAGTGATTGGAATGTATAATGTTTGAACTAGAGGGATAAGGATTAATGTAAACATGATTTTGTAGCCATAATGTATACAAAGTTGTTGCAATAGATTTTAGTTTGGAAAAATTGACCCACATCTTGAAAATAAGCCCCCGATCAGGGTGTGCACATGCCATCATGACGAGGGGAGGCGGCAACTTGGCAAGCGCTCCCTTAAACAATAATTACAATCATTTAACATGACTTGTCAGACCAGTGGAGTGGAGTGTGCGAGCGCCGGCAAAGGACTGATGGCGCATGATGGACAGGGTGTATGTCAGGCCAGTGGAAAAGCAGGTGTGAAATTGGTAAGTCTTTTAACTCCGCCCTTTCAATCTTGCATGCATTATCTCTTGCATGTGAAAGACTGGAGGAGGGAGCAAAGGAGAGCTACAGCTCTGCAACGAAGATATAGCGTGACTCTGTTCGGGTATGTTTTTACAATAACCTCAGCTCTTATGATGTTATATGCAGCAGATATGGTTTATAGTCAAGATGGTAGTTTATATATTCTGTCGTTTCTGTCGTTGGTTAACTTTCTGGAACCAGAATTGAACCCGGTCCTTGCTTGTTTCCGTGACCCTTGTTACTCCCTTGCACCTGATGCAAGCTCTGTGCAAATGTATGGGAGTAAAACCCTCATTTTTATGTGTAATCAGCGCGATAGCCAGGTTCTCATAGGGAGGCATTTCCTAAATAGAAAACCCCATGCGTCCAATCCTGGTAGGTGCAATGGTATTATGAGGAGTCAAAGCATTTACAGTAGGCTAGACTCCCTCAGTCAGAGTCATGGCCTCATCTACTTATCTATATAGAGCCTCTACCATACTATGTTATTTCCATGTTTGGGCGTAGAAAATCCAAATTATAAGGGTGTTAATGTTTATAATATGAAGGGGAAGACAGAGTGGTTATGGTCACCCGAGCAGCGTTTGCGCCTGCCTGAGTCGAGAGACCAAAACTCATTTTATCCTGAGGAAAATGTCGAGAGTCAAACCAATTCCCGAGATAGGAGCTATCCCAGTTATAATAAGCTGGTCAAATCTCAACCTCATCTTATGTTTCAGAGGTATAATAATGATAAGAAGCAGAGGCGTTTACCAAGATCAGACAAACAAACTTCCAAGGGCACCGTAGGGTGCATGCTTTGTCTTAATACTTTTTCTTATGCTATTTACTTCTTTATGCCAGTGTTAGTTCAAAAACCCCACTCAGCAATGGGAAAGCGACATCACAGGGCAGTCATTGATAAGGGAAAGCAACCTGCTCAGACTGAACCAGCTCCTAGGAAAAGGGGGCGGAAAACGTATTTGGAACACCTGGAAACACTGGAAGTTAATTATGTCATGAGCAATCCCTCTGTAGTCAGAAATGATATCCATGGATGGGAATAAGAAATTCAGCAGGAACCAGAGGATAGTGAGACAGAGGCAGAGATCCTCGATTTTATTATTGATCCAGGTCATACACGGGGTAGGCTTACATTGTTTAATCAGTCAGTCCATACATATTGGATTGTAAAATGTCTGATATCAAAAGAAATCCAGAGTAATCATCCAGTTCAAGTAAAGACTGAAGCAATGCAACCAGACCTACGTACCCAGGCTCAACTCTTGGAGATTCAGGACAACCAGCAGCATCTAGAAATCACTCAATACCAGACTGCAGACAGAGTTAGCAGACTATATGACAAAGTGGGGTTCATGGAGAAAATTCTTCAGAAGATTCTTCAGCAACTCAATCAAGCAGAAATGCCAGGGTCTAATGTCAAAGACCCTGCCCCAGTCTCCTCATCTCAGGGTTAGAAGATTGTCTTGTTAGATTTGATGGTTTTTTTGTTAATCTTGAACTTTTAAAGATGTTATGTTTGTACATATTAATGTAGTGAAACATGAAGTGCAAGAAAATTATAGACGTAAGAGACAATTTCAGTTTTGGGATGCAAATCATGTTTTTAGAAGGCCAACAAACCTGGTTTCCCTCTCGGGCAGGTTGAGGCCAAAGAATGACTTTATATTTTTTGTAACCTGTCTTAAAATATAAATAGAAATGGAAAGGTCCCACCGAATTTACAAAAAAAAAAATAACCAAAAAAATAATAATTAACTGCATGATTAACTTTTTCTTGCATGATTAATTTGGTATGCATATTCTTTTCTCTTCTATCAGTTTATAGTGATGCCAAAACCAAAATTTGATGATGAGAATGGGGACCTTATTTTCAATGAAAACAAAAATGGTGAGGAGAGACAGTATAATATTCTTCATGCATAATAATGAAATTTCATATATGAAGACAAAACTTAACATTTTTAAAACTGTAGAGAAAAAATATAATAAAGGAATTTCCATTAATATTCCAGTGAAGGAAGATTGTGAAATAACAACTTATGGAGGATGTTGATGGTGGAATTTTTTATTTGGTGTTTCAATTTATTTTTATTGTAGTTTCGAAAATGTAAATGTAATTGTTTCATATTCTCTTTAGAATATTTATAGGATATAAAATCAATATATAGATGGATATTATAAAAAAAACATTATAAAAGTGAAAATGAAAGCGCATTGTTTGACCCTTTCTAATAATTCTATGTTTTAGAGTGAGTGAATAGAAATAGATGACCTAAACAGGTTAGATTTCCATCACACAAAATGAATGACTATGGAGAAAAGAGAGCTTCATGGATATATTTTCCTTGGAACATTTTGAGATGTAATCAACTTAATAATATGTAATAAACACAAAATATTTAACAATAAATTAATTGTACCATTTCAAGCACATAGAGATCAAATCTAATGTATAGGGGATAATATCGACATCTTGGTTTCTAAAAATGAAATTGATAAATGATCTTTATCTTTTACCACCACTAATTTTATCTAATATTTCACTTCAATTATTTATGGCTATTGCTTCCTTCCAAATGACTCCTATCTCAAATGATAGCTAAGTCTTTAACATTTAAAGCCTTAAACATTGAAATAACTTATAATTCATGAAAACCACATTAAAACTAACTTTCTGACACAATTACATTAATAAATGTGGTTGAAACATGGTAGAGTTATAAATATTATTTATTAACATTAACATTAACTATGTTAAGATGATTAATAATATTAATTTTGAAACTTAAAACCTAATATCCAAACCTAAAAATTCAAATTGCAAACACCTTTGTAAAATTAATATTATATAACCTAATATTATAAACTATTCTAATAAGTGGGATAGTTAAGAGAAAGTTTTTACTCCTAAGAGGTTTAAATTTATAAATTATTTATAACTCAAATATATCTATTTTAAGTAGTATGGAAAATAGAAAATTGAAATATTGAAAGAAATGGAAATTCCATGATGAAATGAAAATTAGTAATAATTAAAATAAAAATGATTGTAATTAAAACAAAAATGATTGCAACATTTATGATCAATTTTTCTCATAGTCACTTTACATCATAGTTAAACAATTATTAGCGACTTTTGTCAAATTGAATTTACACCAAAGTTAAACAAATAGGTATTATAACCAAAGTTAAACAATTAGGTATTATAACCAAAGTTAAACAATTAGGTATTATAGATAAAACTAATTCAAAAATATATATGTTTTCTGATAGTTTCTTTGTCAAATTCTATTAATGAAAACTATAGATGCAGTTTCAATGTGGTGTGGGAATGCATTAAATCTCACTAATGATACCAAATGAATTGCCCAAGTTTCATAAATAATATTTCAACGAAAACCTATAAGGGAAGCTGCATTAAATAAATTATTATAATAATTTATCAATTTTAAAATTATTTTCAATTTTATTTACTTAAATGTTATTCAAAATATTTCCACATAAAAATCCTAGTTATGGTTTGAATGGATACAAATATACTACCTCAAAAATAAGAAAGCAATGAATATTACTCATTTTAAACAAAGTAAATACTTTCAAATATCACATGACAAAATCTCATGAATTTCAATAATGTAGATTATTTTCCCAAACATTAATATATCATGTTAAACCATGTACTAAAAATGTGTGCCATTAACAAAGTCATATTCTCATAATCCAAACGTAAAATATATAATTCAGATTAATATACCTAATTCATAATTTTGATAACCTTTTCAAAAGTCCATTTATTAATTTTACTATTTATTAAATTTACTTTTAAAATTTATACCTTGCTACTATCAAATGCTCTATTAAACTCAAAACCTAATGCTATCTCAAATATGCGAATGATGCTAGTTTACCAATAGTTTAAATCTCTTTTAAAAATTCATGAATACTATAAAATATTATGTGAAACTCAAAACCTAATGCAATCTCAAATATGTAAATGATGCCAGTTTACAGGTAGTTTAAATATCCTTTGCAAAGTTCGTGAAATTATCAGGATACCTGTAAAAATTCGATATTAAGCTCGGCATGTGCTCAGAAGCTATTACCAAATTTATGTTTTGTGGCTGCAAGGATCAAAGTAGAATTGTGGAAAATACTTGCTGCTCGTAAGCACCCCTATAAGGTTGTCAAATAATGGGGCCCAAAACGAGCAGGTGGTCGGCCTGGTAGCTCACTTCAAAAGGTGGGGCAGCTCTGAATAAATTAAATAGAGTAGTATATAAAAAAAATTAGTGTAGGATCAAAGAATATTTGTTCACTATCTAATCTTTACTATTTTGATTCCAATATAAACATTTTAAATATCAAAATTTACATTCATATATGATGCATCTTATTTTTCGTAAATAGTTATTATAAATATATCTTCAGAAAATAAAAATGCTTTTTATTTATATCAAAAGTGCTTTGCATCAAATCAATTAAGCTATTAAAAAATATATATTTCACATTACATAAGTTGGAGTAAGATATTGAAAATATATATTTCACATTACATAAGTTGGAGTAAGATATTGTAGTAATATTTAAATTATAATAAAATATTAATAATAACTAAATTTAAATTTTATTGTCATTATTTATATTCAATATACTATTTAATTTTGTTCTATAAATTAAAAATTATGTTAATTATAATTTTATTAACAAACAAAATTAATTCTAACTACAACTTTATCAATCTTAATTATGAGTAATACCAATAGCTCTATTTATTATATATATAGATTATGTCTTTTCCACATGACTTTATTATTTTTTAAGATACCACAAATAATGTAGTATTTTAGTTGTGAATTCTATAAAGAGTAGATAGAATTATTTTCTTTATCCTAAGTAAATTTATTTCCAGGTCTTTTTACAATATATTTATCAAGATAGTGTAGAATAGTAAGTTTGTTTTCTTGTAATTTGAAATATTTAAATATAAAAATGATTTTAAATTTGAGTTGTATAATTTTTGGTGTGAAAATATTTTTATATATAGTTAAATTTATTTAATACATTTAAAAACACATTATCACAATTTCAATGAGGAAAATGTTTAGTTTGTATTGTCTAATTTAAAAAAAAAAAAAAATTAAGAAAACTACTATTTATCTTTAGTAAAATATTCACTTTACTCTTTGAATAACCTATTATGTAAAAATGTAAAAATATTTGGTCCACTTACACAATTTTTTTATATTTTAGGTCTCTTTCTAAATTATTTCATTCTGTTTTCCATTAATAACATATCTAAATATTGTAGGGAAAAAACAACAACCATAGTAACTATCATATTATTACATTATTATTATAATATTATAACTTATTATCATATCTTATTATTATATTATACTAAAATATTACAATTATATTATAATTATATTTTTTATTATATTATATCTTAAAATTATTATATACATTTATGGTTTATTTTAATTTTTGTTTTAATTTAATATTACTTTTACTTTATATTATGTTTATGAAAATTAGAAATGTGTTTGTTTCCCTTGTTGTGTCTATTTTAATCATTTTTTTAATTAATATTTTTTATCGGATGGCATGAATTGGATTATACTCATCACTCGATCAATTAATGGAATTAAAAGTCATAACTTCCTTGCATATCTAAATCACATGTTTAAACCATTCTTAAATTATTTTTTTACAAAAGTTTACTTTTCCTAGTTATAAAAAGACGTAGATTAATTTTGCAACTTATAATTGTTCACATTATCAAACAAACATATACCACTTGGCAAGTGTGAGTTTAAAAAATTTTCCTCCACTCCATCACCCCAGTGGTTCCATATGGATGCCACTAAAATGTATGTCCCTCACAGGTTACTATAAAGAACAAAATAAACAAACTATTATTTTATTAAATTATTCTTAGATGGATTGATTTTTGGATTGATATTTTATTACTTTAAAAAAAAAATCTTTTGCTCGTTATTCAAGTTTCCATTCCACTCATTTCAACTTAATTCCTTAATGTATGGATCTTAAAATTAAATCTAGAATGATTAATAAGGTTGACAAGATGTATGATAATAAAAAATAATTATAATTTCATATTATTTAAACAATATAATGAATAAATAATAAATGGTGAATTTAAATTATAATACAGTTTTCATAATGTAATGTAAAGTCAAAATTTTGACTATCATGTGATAATATATCACTTAACTAATACAATTATACTTCATGTTGTATTCAGCATTTGTGTTAACTTTTGATGTATTAGAAGCTCTCATTAATAAGATTTCATCATCACACAATTGCGATTATTGCAATATAGGGATAACCCCTAATATTAACTTATAATAAAATTATTTTAACAAAATAATAAATTGTAACATTAAATTATAATAATTATTTTAATATAATTTTATTATTATAAATTGTAAAATTAAATTACAATAGTTATTTTAATACAATTACATTATAATATTATATTATTAAATTATTATAAGGTTTATGGAGTAGTGGTCTCCTGTGCATGCCATTCAAACGTATGGCCACTCAGAATTAACTATAAAGAGCTAAATATTATTTTATGAAATTTAACTATAAAAAATAAAAATAATTTTTTATTAAATTAATTTTGCTCGTGTGGATTTTTTTTTTCAACTGTCCATGCTACCCATTTGGACTTCCTTAATGTTGACTTAGTTTAATGAATAACTAATGACTTGTAAGTTTAAATTACAATATAGTTTTAGTTTGATAAATTAGTTGTAAAAATAATTGTGTCTATCATGTGATCATATATCACTTAACTAATGCAATTATACTTCTTGTTTTAATGAACATTTGTATTAAAGTTTGGTTTATTGAAATATTTACGTAATAATAAGGTTTCATTAACACATAATTGCTATATAAGGAATAAACCTTAAGGTTAAATAACGAAATTATTTTAATACAATAATAAATTATAAGATTGAATTATAATAATTATTTTAATAATTATATTATAATATTATATTATTAAATTATTATTATTATTATTATTATATAAAATAATAATAATAATAGTAATAATAAATTATTATAAATTTAGAATCTATTTTAATAATATTTTAACCTTGTAAGCATAAAAAAATCTATTTGATCACTCAAGAAGAGTAAATTGTATGCAATTCATAATTAATATACATTAATGAATTAGTTAAAACATCAAAATATTAATAAATTGGAGCATTACACATTATTAATTAATAGCATTAATTAAAAACTTTTACAATATGTAATTAAAACATTTTATATAGAGAATGTTTAGTTACATTAAACATTGATTTGGCAGGGGCATGGTCTAATGGCGAGTGGACACACTGTTAAGGCGTTCATGTTGTTAAGCACGTCAGGAGTTCAAGTCTCATCTTATCCAAGGACCGCTCTTGCAAGCAGTTCCCTCAGAGGTTACAGTGGTAGCCAGGGGGTTGGACCCCGCACCGTGCATGTCAAAGCTGCCTGATGTTGCCGATTCCTCTAACTTACAAAAAAAAACCATTAAACATTGATTCAAGACTCTCTAAAAAAGATATATTAATACTAATTAATAATAAAGCTAAATAATTATTGTATTGCCATGACATATTAATTAAATCATTAATATATAATTATTATACTTCACTACATTATTCAAATATATCTAAACATGAATATATTGAGATTTGGTTAGTAATATTATTATTATTATTATTATTATTATGTTGGAATTGTACTTGAATGTTTTTAAATTTAAAATATTAATCAAAAGTTTTCAAAATATATTAATTAAAATATTTATTTAAAATTTTTTAATAATATTAATTTAATTTTTTTAAAGAAATGAATTAATACAACATTAATTAATTAAATTATTAAAGAAATAATTAACATTAATATTAATTACTTAAAACATTAACATTAATTAATTAATTTTTAACATTATATGAAACATTGATAACATTTATAAAAACATTAAAATGTTTAACCTACATTAATTAAAATATTTGGCAATATATTAATTAAAACATTTATGTAAAGATGTTCAATTACAATAAAAAATAATTTTTAAATTAATATTTTAATATTAATTAATAGTAATATTAATTTAATTAGTTAAAATATGTAATAACATTAATTAAAATACTTCACAATAAATCAATTAAAATATTTATAGAAAAGTTAGTAAGGTGAGAAAATATGAAGCCTCATGAGGGGTGGTTAAACATTGAAAGAATTATTGGGTATAATATTAAGGTTTATATTATTAGCTTTAATAATAAGTATTATAATATATGCTTTAATATTAGAGTTTTTAATATATATTTAGGGCTTATAATATTTGGTTTTAATATTATGATTTACATTATGGAGAAATAGATTGGGTTATAATATATATTCTAATATATAGGGTTTATAATTAGTCTTTAAAATTGGGTTTATAATATTTGGATTTAATATAAGGGTTTATAATATTGTGATTAATATTTAGAGTTTATAACACTGGGGATTATAATATTTCAGTTGATAATATTGATTCTCAGGGTTTATTGATCTCTTGTGTTTTTAATAATGATCCCTTGGGTATTTACTATTTATCCCCTTGGTTCACGAATTTATTTGGTTTGTATTATTAAATCCTTGGGCTTATTAGTTCTTTTGGTTTATAATACTAATAACTCATTAGGTTTATTAATCTCTTGAGTTTAAAATATTAATTCTTATGGTTTATTAACCTCTTGAGTTTAAAGTATTAATTCTTATGCTTTATTAATTTCTTGGTTTATAATGTTAATATTTATCTCTTCGGTTCACCAATTCCTTTGGTTTATAATATTAAACCCTTGGGTTTATTAGTTCTTTTGGTTTATATTATTAATAATCTCTTCTGTTTATTAATATCTTCACTTTAAATTATTAATTTGTAGGGATTATTACTCTCTTAGGTTTTGAGTTTAAGATATTAATTATTAGGGTTTATTCATCCTTTGAGTTTTCTAATTTTTTGGGTTGGTAATTGTAACGCCTCCAAGTTAGGGAAATTTTTTTTTTTTTCTTCAATACCTGGGGGTTTCCCTTCTAGTCACAGACTTATTGAAATAATGATTTCTGAATTTTAATTGCACTTTCCCTTTTAATATATTTTCTTTGAACACCTGGCATTTCCTTCTACATCAAACATGGAACACTTTTTTTTTTCTATACTGAAGTAATTAAGTCCAAACATGTCATTTATTTCCTTTCATACTTTGGTAGTATTCTTTTCCATTTAGTCAATTGCTTTGTCAACTAATTTCTCCTCATATTATTCAATGCTACCTAAGTTCGACATAGCACATGTACATAAATTTCTAAATTTCTTATAGACTTCTTATGGCCCTATGTACACTCAGCATTTGTCGATTTCATAAGGCATTACATACATCGCATATATGTATAACAAATATATCCCATTGTCGATTTCATAAGGCATTACATATATCGCCTATCGATACCATATAGGTCCCCCACATGACATATATAAAACATATATATATAAAACATTGACTCCACGCATATATAGATATATAGGGACCCGAAATATGCATTTGGAATAGGTTCGTCAAACCCATATGTATCTACATAGGTATTTACATAAAATATATATGGGGACTACCGATAATACGCGCATGTGTTGATTTCTCATAGGTATATCGTATTTAACCCCTATGTATAGATTTCAGAAAGTTCGGTTAATGAATTTTGTACATACATTAATGCATGACATTTATATATGTAATATCATATATAACCGACTAATCAATCCATTATCGCAGGTGTCCTACGGAGCAATGCGACTGGCACTAACTATTACTAATTGTTACTTAGGTAGATAACCGTCAACGAAAGAGATTGCGACTTTTTCGGCGGAGGTATGCCATACCTAATTCACTTGGAAGCCGCAAAACTCGGCGCGTGTACCCTACCTTTAGCTAGAGTCATGTATAGCCGGCTACCAAATCTGTCGGCGTTTAACTCATTATAATTTGTGAATCGTATAGCCCAATCTGTACTGATTCTAACTTGCTGGCGTGTAATTTTTTTTTCAAGCTCGATTCATGGCGTGGCAGCGTGTGTTCATCACAGTACCAAAGAACGGCGTTATGTGCAGTGGCTAAACCCTAATTTCCCGATTTGAGACTTGCCTCTACAAGCGTTGCGTGTTCCTTCGCCTGGTACTTCCTTTTGGTACGTTGCCAGGATTGTATGTGCAGTCTACTACAGGATTATATCCCTCTTGATTTATTTATTTTTTACGTGTAAGTAAGCTATGACATTTTCTGGATTTTGATTTTGGTTTTCGTTTTTTTGATCGCATGAGCACGTCCTGTACTTGGAAACAGAGTAACTAGCTCGGTCCAGCAATAACTTGACAGGGTAGCGTTAGGAATTGTCAAATCGAATGGTGCGAGTGCTGAGTGCACTGCATTCTGCTTCGGCTAGTACAACAACCGGATGACGGCTAGCAGAAACGCACTATCTCCTCCAAACCCATTGCTGGCATCGGGTAATCTCCTGTCATCGTCGATGGTTTTATAAACCTACCTTGGGATCTGCTGCGGTTCGGCTATAGCAGAATTAGGGTTTCAGTGATATTTTAAATTGGAACCCGTCCAGTGCCCTAGTTTTCCAGATCTTTCCTATCGGGTTTCTATATTTTTATTTTTTCTCTACAGCGTTTAACTAGAGATCATAGGGTTGCGCAGAGAGGGAAGGAGTTAAAGACCTCTGTCTCTCTACTGTAGGCTGAGGTCTCACCTGTCCTCACTAGTGCGGTTTAACTTCTTTTCTTATTACCGTGTTGCAATTCCATGCGAAGGCAACGCTGGTCATGAAATTTAGGGATAGTATAATGTCTGTTTTCTATATGTTTGACATTTATAGACTCGTGGTGCGTTTACCTCCTGTTGTATCGCACCGTGTTTTAATTTGTTTATTTCGTCTTTACTGATGTGTTTGAGGAGATTCGAACGAGGACATGATGCCGATGTTTATATCGGTAATCTGCCTCCTGGAACTAAAGTTCAGTGCCTTTAAATACTGTCATCTCTTTAATGATGATAGTCTACCTTACGAGGTGTTTTCATACCACTGATATATATAGATTAATCGCCGACAATCATTGCAGAGAGCTCGAGCATGGAAAATAGATTTTTATGTGAACCGCCACTGTGGAGGCATTATTTCACAGTGCTTGCGGTTCCTCCGACGACCTTTCAATTTGCCGCGGCCTCTCTGCTGCTTAACAGAGATCTATGTTAATTTATCATACGATTTCCTGTCTCAATACTGATTCTCGGTTGAACTTATCTCTGCTAAAAAAACCAGTCTACTTTCGTTTATCATTATGCAACTATACCCCCTTTTCAGCCTAATTAATCATGTAGGGAATTGTTATGATAACAGCTAGTGTTGATATGGATTTAGAGGTTGTACCGCGATAATTTCACATATGGCACGCCGAAAGTGCAATAATTCAAGTTTTTGGTTTCATTGTTTATATTGTAGTTGTGTCAAGCTTACAATTTAATCGTATTGGTATTATTATTATTACAAGTGGTGTCATTCTTTTTAATGTTCAACGATCGTGGATTTTATGCGGTTTGCATAAGTCGGCCTCGCATGCTTATTCACTTACGCTACCGTTTAACATATGTATTCGTTTTGTTATTTCCAGTCACATAAAATGCAACCTCACTATTCTTTTGTTACCACAGCCGTAAAGATTTTTTTTTTTATATTTCGTTTTCTAGTACTCATAGATTAGTATCACTGACTGCTGTTTGTACCTATGAAATTCACATAAACGTGTCGTATTTACAACTTCTTTTAATTAAACTTTTTCTTTCACATATGCAATAATATAGCAGAGTCATGGTTTATACTATTTCCATACCTATGATTCATAGGTTTATGTAAGTAGAATGCACGTGCCTTTTTATAAAACAAAGCCCTATAGCTATGGTTTAATAGATGAGTATTTGTATTACATGTTTGCTTTTCTATATGGGTTTCGTAGTTCAATTAATAATATATATTGAACATCATTTAAATTCATAACCACATCTTTATTTCCTTGTGGATAGGAAATTTTAAGTTTTCGAGAGAATCCATACATGTTATAGAGGATAAAATACTACCATACGTAGAAATACTTCTTAACCACTAGGGTATAGGATTTCAGATGCTAATGTCTTAAATATTTTTACCCTAACCCTACTACAAAATTTCATATGCTATTGTATTAGATTTCTTCATTTCAACTATACTACGGGATTTTTCTATCATAATTAAAATAGGTAGCATAGCTTTATAGCAACATGAAATAGCTATATATACATTTTTTTTTCTATCTGTAGAGATCAAGTAACTCTAGATCTAGACCACCCTTGATATAGAGACTCTGAAGTTTCTACTCTATGATTTTTATGGTCTACAACTAACCAGAACCACCATTTAATTAATTTTCTATATGTAGCCAATTCATACCATCAGAAAATATATACCAAAAAAAAAATTCAGAACATACCACAGTCTGCAAATGACCAACCTCCCAACCTTAGAATCCTCTTTATCTCCCAGGATTCACCCCCGAGAAGAGATCACCTCCTAGTACAGATCAACCCCTGATCTGCTTAGGAGCAGCTTATTTAAGCTCATTATTCCCCAATGCATGTTTCTAATTCTGCGTCGAGAATAGCAGGATGCTTTCTTTCCTGTTTAGCCTAGGCTTCCCATCTTGGGATTCTTTAAAGCTGCTTTAAGCTTTTCCTCAGCTTTTCCAGCTTTTTCTCACCTCTTCCCAACTACTCCTCTTCATTGGGGAAATTTAGATTCCTTCTCAAATCTAAATAAATTTCTTTCAAGGATTTTTGAAAGATTTTTGGGGATTTGTTGCCTTATCCATCCTCATGGATTTGGCAAGTGATCTCAAATTCTCTTTTTGGTCAAAATGCACAATCATTTTATTTATTTCCTCAAATAAAATATGCAAATATATTCACACCATACTCATCCCTTGGGGTCCACCCCCTTAGGATTAAAGTTCAATTGTCTAACTTTTTAAAAATTCAACACACAAATTGGGGGTGTTACATATTTCCCCTCTGAAAATAAACACCGTCCTCGGTGTTGTTATTCAACTACTAAGTTCATTTAAACAAAAATGGATATTTCTCCATCATTTCAGATTCCCTTTCCCAGGTGGCTTCTTCAGCAGTAAAGTGCTTCCACTGCACCTTTACTCTGGCCACTGTTCTGTTTCTCAATTCAATTTCTTCCCGCTCCAATATTTGAAGCGGTTCTGGCAGAAACTCCCCTTCTGGTTCCACCTGTACAACATTCCAATCAACTATGTGAGAAGCGTCATGCACATATCTTTTTAATAATGAAACATGAAATACATTATGCACTCTAACATGGGGTGGTAAGGCTAGCTTGTAAGCCACTGGTCCCACCCTTTCTAACACCTCAAAAGGCCCACAATATCTAGGAGCCAGTTTTGCACAACTTCCTGCATAAAGTGTGCTCTTTTTGGGTTTGATGCGCAAATACACATGATCCCCCACTTTGAATTCTCGATGCACCCTTTTCTTATCAGCATAGCTCTTCTGTCAGTCTTGTGCTGTCTTTATATTTCTTTGTATTTGTTTAACAATTCTTTCCATCTCTTGAAGTGCATCTGGTCCCAACACCAGTTTATCCTCTGGTTGACTCCAGCTCAAGGGAGTACGGCACTTCCTCCCATAGAGTGCCTCAAATGGACTCACAATGGAAATTTCGGAATCAATATAGTTATGGGTTTATGTTGGCCATCTCTTGCTTGTTTCAGTGTTTCTTTTGCTTATGTTCCTTATTTTCTCTCTGTTCACGGTGGTGATTTCAGTATCATTATCATCCTGGGTATGTGTTGGAAATATCTAGCTCGTTTCATTGTTCCATTTTTTTACGTTCCTTATTGTATCTCAGTGAATATCTCAGAAAAATTGAAGACGTCGAGTTTGATAGTTATGGGTTTCTTTAATTTCGTATTGTTGTTAGTTATTGTTCACAAAGTCTGCAAGGTATCAATGTCAGTCACAAATGTATTTTTTCCTCTGGTCTGTCTTTTCAGTTGGTGGTTGTTTTTCTGTCTACAAACCTTCAAATTGCTCAGCCATATGGTATCTCCTTTAACTGTCTCATTTTTCTTGCTAGATTCTGGTATGGATATTACCAAAAAAAAAAACGTATTCAAAGGAAATTATAACGAAGGATAGTTGTGTTAGATTATCTTAGAATTAAAGAGCTTAGCTAAGGTAATGTGTTCACAACTAATTTCATAGTGTTAAAATGTTTTATATTTTCTATTTCCCAATATCAAATATTTGACTATGATTATTACATTTAATCCCCATGCTTATGAAAATAAATTAATATTGAGGCATGTATATAACACAAGCTCTTAATATATGGAAAGAGATTGAAAATTAAATAATTAGAGCAAATGGATGTAGATGAAGAGGAGATTGATTATTCAGAAGGCCAACTCAATGGGAAACCTATTTTCCTCCATGGGTTCCATTTGAAAGATGCTCAAGTTTTTCTTAACAATGGTTTCTCTCTAAAGGGATTTAAAAGGAAAAGAGATATCTAATTTTCCCCAACCTAAACGCACTTTGGGTTTTAAACATGAAGCAAGAGGTACATTAGAGTTTACTCCCACTAACCAATTTGATATTTCAAGGGTTGAAAGATGGTATTTCATTATTATGAAGATGTAATTTAGTGGTGTATAAAATATTGAGAGTGATAGGCCATTTATTCCATAAATTTAATCCTAGAGAACCATTAATAACCCTTAGTTGCATGGTGAGAATGACTATGTTCATAGTATTTTTCCTTCAGACCTAAGAACTTTATTAGTAGGTCTAAATAAGGTCATAAACAATGCATATTATGAAGGTCATAGGTTAACAATTATTTTTTAGGGGGGGACTCATGAACTATTGAGAGTTCGTTAAGGTTGAGGACCCAGAAGGTTTATATTCTATGTTGGTGGAACTAGTTGATCCAAGTCAAATCTCTCCAAAGTTTATATCTATGAGAAAATTAAATAAGTGTATAAATCATAGGATCAATATGGTGTTTGGTGAGGACATCTTGATGGAATAGGTCCTTAAGATGGATAAGAAAGTCTTGGTACAAATATTTTTTGGTAGGTTTATTTTAGAGAAGTCATTTGATTTATGGGTTTTGAGGCTGTGGAAACCATTTATTAGTTATTCATTGGGGTTTTGTTATGTATTCAGATAAAAATAATGCATAAACATAAGAAAATATAGATCAATGCCTTGTTAATAAGACACTTCGAGGGGGAAACCTCCTTTTATATCACACAAATGAACAATTATTAGATGATTCAAATAAAAATACCTTGGTATATATAGAAGTCTAAAGGGTGAAAATATAATTATGGCCTACATAACAATAATAATGTAAGGACACAACAATAACAATATTTGGCTTCTATGGGGCACAACAATAAAAATAGTGGGAAAAAAATATATGGGACCAAAGATTATCCTTTCCATGAAAAAATGCTCGCCCGCATTGCTCTCTCCCTCTGAGACTGCGACCTAAGCTTCCACCTAATCCTTTCTCTGATGGAACCTCCAGAGTTTGATTCGGATGGGATTCCATCTGCAACTCCTTCCCCTCCTAATGCTACCACTCTAGTTTTTTATAGACTAGTCTCATCTGTATCAGTGACTGACACTGATACCTTGCAGACTTTGTGAACAATAACTAACAACAATATGAAATTAAAGAAACCCATAACTATCAAACTCGACGTCTTCAATTTTTCTGAGATATTCACTGAGATACAATAAGGAACGTAAACAAATGGAACAATGAAACGAGCTAGATATTTCCAACACATACCCAGGATGATAATGATACTGAAATCACCACCGTGAACAGAGAGAAAATAAGGAACATAAGCAAAAGAAACACTGAAACGAGCAAGAGATGGCCAACACAAACCCATAACTATATTGATTCCGAAATTTCCATTGTGAGCCATAACATCATGGAATATCTTGCATCATGAAATTTCGGAATCAATATAGTTATGTGTTGATTTCTCATAGGTATATAGTATTTAACCCCTATGTATAGATTTCATAAAGTTCGGTTAATGAATTTTGTACATACATTAATGCATGACATTTATATATGTAATATCATATATAACCGACTAATCAATCCATTATCGCAGGTGTCCTACGGAGCAATGCGACTGGCACTAACTATTACTAATTGTTACTTAGGTAGATACCGGTCAACGAAAGAGATTGCGACTTTTCCGGCGGAGGTATGCCATACCTAATTCACTTGGAAGCCGCAAAACTCGGCGCGTGTACCCTACCTTTAGCTAGAGTCATGTATAGCCGGCTACCAAATCTGTCGGCGTTTAACTCATTATAATTTGTGAATCGTATAGCCCAATCTGTACGGGTTCTAACTTGCTGGCGTGTAATTTTTTTTTCAAGCTCGATTCATGGCGTGGCAGCGTGTGTTCATCACAGTACCGAAGAACGGCGTTATGTGCAGTGGCTAAACCCTAATTTCCAGATTTGAGACTCGCCTCTACACGCGTTGCGTGTTCCTTCGCCTGGTACTTCCTTTTGGTACATTGCGAGGATTGTATGTGCAGTCTGCTACAGGATTATAACCCTCTTGATTTTTATTTTTTTTGACGTGTAAGTAAGCTATGACATTTTCTGGATTTTGATTTTGGTTTTCGTTCTTTTGATCGCAGGAGCACGTCCTGTACTTGGAAACAGAGTAACTAGCTCGGTCCAGCAATAACTTGACAGGGTAGCGTTAGGAATTGTCAAATCGAATGGTGCGAGTGCTGAGTGCACTGCATTCTGCTTCGGCTAGTACAACAACCGGATGACGGCTAGCAGAAACGCACTATCTCCTCCAAACCCATTGCTGGCATCGGGTACTCTCCTATCATCGTCGATGGTTTTATAAACCTACCTTGGGATCTGCTGCGGTTCGACTATAGCGGAAGTAGGGTTTCGGTGATATTTTAAATTGGAACCCGTCCATTGCCCTAGTTTTCCAGATCTTTCCTATCGGGTTTCTATATTGTTTTTTTTTTCTCTACAGCGTTTAACTAGAGATCATAGGGTTGCGCAGAGAGGGCAGGAGTTAAAGACCTCTGTCTGTCTACTATAGGCTGAGGTCTAACCTGTCCTCACTAGTGCGGTTTAACTTCTTTTCTTATTACCGTGTTGCAATTCCATGCGAAGGCAACGCTGGTCATGAAATTTAGGGATAGTATAATGTCTGTTTTCTATATGTTTCACATTTACAGACTCGTGGTGCGTTTACCTCCTGTTGTATCGCACCATGTTTTAATTTGTTTATTTCGTCTTTACTGATGTGTTTGAGGAGATTCGAACGAGGACAGGATGCCGATGTTTATATCGGTAATCTGCCTCCTGGAACTAAAGTGCAGTGCCTTTACATACTATCATCGTTTTAATGATGATAGCCTACCTTACGAGTTCAGTTCCTCTCACGCTGGCTCGAAAGGGTTTTTTTCTTCCTACCACTGATATATATAGATTAATCATCGACAATCGTTGCAGAGATCTCGAGCACGGAAAATAGATTTTGATGTGAACCGCCACTATGGAGGCATTATTTCACAGTGCTTGCGGTTCCTCTGACGGCCTTGCAATTTGCCGCGGCCTCTCTGCTGCTTAACAGAGATCTATGTTAATTTATCAGACGATTTCCTGTCTCAATAATAATTAACGGTTGAACTTGTCTTTACTGAAACCCCAGTCTACTTTCGTTTATCATTATGCAAACTATATCCCCTTTCGCCCGAATTAATCGCGAGGGAATTGTTATCATAGCGCTTAGTGTTGATATGGATTTAGAGGTTGTACGCATAATTTCACATATGGCACGTCGAGTGCAATAATTCAAGTTTCTGGTTTCGCCGTTTATATTGTAGTTGTGCTGGTTTACACGAATCGTATGGTATTATTATTATTACAGTGGTGTCATTCTTTTAACGTTCAACGATCGTGGACGTGCGTGGCTTGTACAAGTCGGCCCGCACACGGTTTTGGCCCGACTTACGCTCACGCCGTCGGATATGTATTCGTTTTGTTATTTCTAGTCACCTAAAATGCAACCTCACTATTCTTTTGTTACCACAGCCGTAAAGATTTTTTTTTTATATTTCGTTTTCTAGTACTCATAGATTAGTATTACTGACTGCTGTTTGTACCTATGAAATTCACATAAACGTGTCGTATTTAAAACTTCTTTTAATTAAACTTTTTCTTTCACATATGCAATAATATAGCAAAGTCGTGGTTTATACTATTTCCATACCTATGATTCATAGGTTTATGTAAGTAGAATGCACGTGCCTTTTTATAAAAGAAAGCCCTATAGCTATGGTTTAATAGATGAGTATTTGTATTACATGTTTGCTTTTCTATATGGATTTCGTAGTTCAATTAATAATATATATTGAACATCATTTAAATTCATAACCACATCTTTATTTCCTTGTGGATAGGAAATTTTAAGTTTTCGAGAGAATCCATACATGTTACAGAGGATAAAATACTACCATACGTAGAAATACTTCTTAACCACTAGGGTATAGGATTTCAGATGCTAATGTCTTAAATATTTTTACCCTAACCCTACTACAAAATTTCATATGCTATTGTATTATATTTCTTCATTTGAACTATACTACGGGATTTTTCTATCATAATTAAAATAGGTAGCATAGCTTTATAGCAACATGAAATAGCTATATATACATTTTTTTTTTCTATCTGTAGAGATCAAGTAACTCCAGATCTAGACCACCCTTGATATAGAGACTCTGAAGTTTCTACTCTATGATTTTTATGGTCTACAACTAACCAGAACCACCATTTAATTAATTTTCTATATGTAGCCAATTCATACCATCAGAAAATATACCAACAAAAAATTTCAGAACATACCATAGTCTGCAAATGACCAACCTCCCAACCTTAGAATCCTCTTTATCTCCCAGGATTCACCCCCGAGCAGAGATCACCTCCTAGTACAGATCAACCCCTGATCTGCTTAGGAGAAGCTTATTTAAGCTCATTATTCCCCAAAGCATGTTTCTAATTCTGCGTCCAGAATAGGAGGATGCTTTCTTTCCTGTTTAGCCTAGGCTTCCCATCTTGGGATTCTTTAAAGCTGCTTTAAGCTTTTCCTCAGCTTTTCCAGCTTTTTCTCACCTCTTCCCAACTACTCATCTTCATTGGGGGAATTTAGATTCCTTCTCCAATCTAAATAAATTTCTTTCAAGGATTTTTGAAAGATTTTTGGGGATTTGTTGCCTTATCCATCCTCATGGATTTGGCAAGTGATCTCAAATTCTCTTTTTTGGTCAAAATGCACAATCATTTTATTTATTTCCTCAAATAAAATATGCAAATACATTCACACCATACTCATCCCTTGGGGTCCACCCCCTTAGGATTAAAGTTCAATTGTCTAACTTTTTAAAAATTCAACACACAAATTGGGGGTGTTACAGTAATATTAGGCATTAAATATTAGTCTAACACTTTAATATTAATGCATTGTCTGATGTCACATTATGCAAAACATTGTCTCAATATGAAAATCAGCCATGGGCTACCATTTTTAATCATAGCTAGTCATAGTCAATGAAGGTCTTCCATGGTCAAATGTCACATTGTGACAAATATTGTTTGAATATGAAAATAAACCATGGAAAACCATGGTCATTCTTCATTCAACATTGGATTGTGACAAAAATTGTATCAATATTTAAATCAAGCATGCTCAACCATGTTTATTTTATGGTTTATACTATTTATCTAAATATTTTTATATACTTTAGGTTTATAATATGTATCTAAAGGTTTTTATATACTTGAGTTTTATAATATTAATATCTTACGTTTAATATTATTCCCTTCAGTTTATAATATTAATAATCATGTGACTTTATCAAACCACCTTTTTGTTTATGATATTAATGTTTAGGCTTTATTAATCTCTTATGTTTTTCATATTGATCCCTTCACCTTATTGATCCTTTAGGTTTTTAATATTTATCCCTTTCTTTCACCAATTATTGTGGTTTATAATATAAAACACTTGGGTTTATTAGTTCATTTCGTTTATAATATTAAACCCCCCTTCAGTCTTAGAATCTCTTGAGTTAAAAATATTAATTCTTAAGGTTTATTAATTTCTTAGGGTTTTGAGATAAAAATATTAATTCTTAGGATTTATTAATTTCTTGTATTTTTAATATTGAACCCTTGACCTTATTGTTCCGTTAGTTTTTTAATATTTATCCCTTCGGTTCACAAATTCTTTCGGTTTTTAATATCAAACCATTAGTGTTATTAGCTCTTTATGTTTCAAATATTAATAGCCTCCTGGTTTATTAATCTATTGAGTTTAAAATATTAGTTCTTAGGCTTTGTTAATCTCTTGAGTTTAAAATATTAATTATTAGGGTGTATTAATTTCTTGGTTTATAATATTAATATTTATCCCTTGGGTTCACCAATTACTTTGGTTTACAGTATTAAACCCTTGGGTCTATTATTTCTTTTGGTTTATAATATTAATAATGTCTTGGGTTTATTAATTTATTTAATTTAAAATATTAATTATTAGGGTTTATTAATTTCTTAGGTTTTTTAGTTTGAAATTTGTATTCTTAGTGTTTAATAATATTTTTTGTTTTTAATATTGATCCCTGAGCCTTATTGATGATGTAGCCTTTTAATATTTATCCCATCGGTTCACCGATTCCTTTGGTTTATAATATTAATAATCACTTGCGTTTATTAATCTTTTGAGTTTTAATATTATGATTTTCATTATGTCGTAATATGTTGGGTTAAAATATAGATTTTAATATATAGTGCTTACAATTAGGGGTTAATATTGTATTTATAATATTTGGTTTTAATATTAGGGTTTATAATAATGTGTTTAATATTTCTATTTTATGGGTGAAAATGTGATGTTGGGTTACACTTTTTCCCCTTTTTGAGAAAAAACATTAATTTTTTTCTGTTCTTAAACTTTCTATAAGATAAAACAATTTTTCTGTTTAGAATTTCATTTTGCGATAAAAATAAAAGTTGTCAAAAAATTTATTAGCTTTCTATTACCTATTTTTTGGAATTTCTTTATACACATTTGAGACTTCAACTTAGTGATGCAGGGATTCTACACAAAAATAGATCCTTGCGCAAAATAGAGTGTGTGGTCCCTTTACATAAAAATCCACACCCAAATGCCCATATAAACTACTTATATTTAACACAAAATATGAAGAGGGAGCCGAGAGAAATAAAATGCTTGCTTATAAGAAAACAGGAAAATTACAATTCAAACTACTTGCCCAAATATTACATTTGCAGGCATCTCGGCTCTCGCCCCTTACATAAACTCTCACACCATTTCTCTCTACCTCTCTCTGTATTCCTCACTCCTCACACGAGCTTCACATTTATACATAATTATGGATTAATTTGAATCCATGATTTCCTCCACACAAATCTCAACCAAATCCTAAAATACCTTTATTCCTTCTTTGACTCAACTAAGTTCCATTTAACGAATTTCTAATCCCTAAAATATCTACCCAACAGATTCCACTCATATCCTCAATTTATTAAGAGAATATTTACAATAAACCTCACACTTAGATATTTCTCTCAATTCATAAAAATGAACATAATAATTTATAAAATAATTAAAATACATCACTCCCTAATTACAAAATATTTTAATTAAAATCAAGCAGGATGCTCCTGCGTCAGACTCCCCATGTAGAGAAGTTTCCATAGACTCCTATCTATGAGGTCTGCGACTTTTCTGTAACACCCCCATTTCCTGTGATTGCATTTTAAAGTTAGATGCTTGAACTTTATACCCTAAGGGGAGTGAACCCCAAAGGAAAGTTATTTGGTGAATGTAATTAAACATTTAATTGAGGAAATGAATAAATTATTGTGGTGAAAATTGACCAAAAATGAGATGATGAGATCACTTGCTAAATCTGAGGATGGATGAGGCAAATATTTCCCCACAATCTTTCAAAAATCCTTGAATGATAGTAAGTTTTAAATTTAGATTTTTGAGGAAAAATCTGAATTTCCCCAATGATGAGGAAAGTAGTTGGGAAGAGGTAAAAAGCTGGAAAAGTTGAGGAAAAGCATAAAACAGCTTTAAAGAATCCCTAAGTGGGAAGCCTAGGCAAACAGGAAGAAAAGCATCCTGAGATTCTGGACGCAGAATTAGAAACATGCTTTAGGGAACAATAGCTTAAATAAGCTGCTCTTGTACAGATTAGAGGTTAATCTGCTATAGGAGGTGATCTCAGCTCGGGGGTGAGTTCTGGGAGATAGAAGAACTCTAAGGTTGGGAGGTTGGTCTACTGCACAAGTGGTATGTCTCTGAGAAAATTTGTCTTATTGTTGGTTATAGTATGAATTGGCTACATATATAAAAAAAAAAACCAAAAATTATTTCTAAGTTAGTTCATATTTTTAGTCTACATTTAACAGAATGAAATCACCAGGTAATAACCTGATCACTCTGTATAGTTGTAGAGGAACATCCTGTAAAGTAGAATTCCACAGAATGTTTAAACCCATAGTGGGTCTAAATCTGAGGAAACTTTGTTCTTTCAGGAGACACTGTGGAATTGTATTTAATCTGCTTCTGTTTCCAAGACTAATTTTTATTTCTGCTATTATAGAGAGCTCAGAAATTTACTATAGTACACTAGAATAATAGTGGGATATTATTTACACCTTCTACTGTGTATGAGGAACAGAGGGATAGACTCAATAACCTGACATCAAGTTCAGCCAAATACTCCATTATACTTGCAGGAAATCAAATGATCTCAAACCACAATGTCATCCATAAGCCCTTACTCTAGTGCAGGAAAGTAGTAGAGATTCATAAACAAATAAATAGGGAAAAATACCAGACCAGGGTCTCATGGATTTATGCTAATAGTATATTTCTGAGAAAGAATACATAGATTACCGAAATTATGAGAAAGCAGTGGAGAAGCATAGGAGTAAGAAGTAAATAAATTGCAACATATTGCACAGTATCATTTATTTAATCAATATTCCCTTGACTATGAGATAGGTGAAAAGAGTATAAATCCCATTACCAGCTGTTCAGAATTCAGCTACCATCAGACATATAGGTAGATACTAGCTGTAACTAAGTACAAAAAGAAAAATGAGAAGAAAATGGAGAATAGCTTTATGCTTGCATACCTTTGAAAAAGGAGAAATTATAAATTATATACTTTCATACATATTCATCATCTATTGATAAACAGGACTGGTCTCATAAATAATCAGCTAGCTGTTCATATGTCTGGACAGTCAGGGATAAACCCAGTTCAGTGAAACCAGGAGCATAGGCAACTGTAATTACACTATAATTACCCAAGTATAGACTCTACATAGAAAGGAGTGAACCAAACACATCAGAGGAGTAGATAAACATCATATATAACCACATGTAAATTCTGATGTATGCCATTAAGAAATCTGGAAGGTCAGTAGCATTCCCAGAACACAAAATAAGTTCAGACGAGCAAATTTAACAAAGCCAAATTCCATGGCATGAAAGTATATGCATTAATTATACAGTCTCTGTTCATTTAAAATTGTGGTAGAATATATAAAAATTCAACCTAAGATAATAGGAAGTACATAATTTTCCAAAAACGTCAAAATATATACAAGGAGCCTATCAGGCTGGAGTATTAAACGTGCAGCCCTACTTCAACAGAATAAATCTAAACAAGCGCCCTTCTGCGCAACTGTATATGGGGTTGATATCCTATTTCGACGCCCATGAGAACGATGCAACAGGAGAAGGGTAATAAATCCCACAAGAATACCGACCTGGAGGGCCAAGAGGTCCACGTTAGTAACCCTAACGATTGAAATTATTACGTGCGGAGTTTACAAACTTGTCGTAACCATTCGTTTACCTGCAATGACAAATGCAATCAAAATGAAAGGGAACTAGTCAACTTGTAATCACGTAGGGAAATAAGTGAAAAACAAACTCATAATGCGGCTAAAACCATACCTGTGGAACGCAGGGTCCAAATGCGTAGAGTCCTGAAAACAAATTTGTATACAGAGATGAATTAACACGCCATATCTTTGGAATAAGGAGGAAGTCGCAATTTAAAATAAAGGCAAGAAGCTCAAGAAATTACCTCATGAAAATCCATGATAGGGTAGGCGTCTGTTCGATGGAATGCGAAGCCACTACACCAGAGGCATAAAAACGTATGAGTATCATCCTATTAAACCGCAAGAGTAGGGTTGATGCTAACCCTGAAAGAGAAATTTGATCACACTTAGCGCTGAGAGTATGACTCGTATATCTTGAAACAAGAGGCCTTTTCCTTACTAAAAAAATTGAACGCATACTCAGAGCCAGCGTGTGACCAGAGTTGCAACAACCTCTTGAAATCATTTAAGCATTCAATAAAACAAAAGAATTAAATTGCATGCTGAGGTATTTACCTGAGATCTTATGGATGAAGCTGAAGTGCCATGGTTCTCTGCAATAGAGATGCACAAACCCTCAGCCGAATGTAGAAGTCTGCAATGCAGAGGTGCACCACGAATTGCAAAATGCAAAAAACCCGACTCAGCTATACCCTGAAGACTTATATAACTATTCGTTAACCGCCTTAACCCTAACCAGGAATGATCACAATCGTCCACTTGGATGCATCGTGGAAGCCATGCCATGGCTCAAGAGTAGAAGTGGTAATTTAAGACCATCGTATCGCATTTATGGAGTATAAATCTGAACTTAAAGTCGATATGTCCTGTAACTTATTGGCATGGGTACTGTGCATCCCGGGAGTCGAGCTAACACCTCGACGTGGATTTACCAGACCATTAAGCGAAGGGGTGTGGCAAATTACACAACCATTCAATACTCAGTTATCCACTATGAAGCCTGACGTGGATGCAAGCGATCACTCGGCGTTGCACAGAGAAACTACAATCCAATTTTACATTACACTTTTCGATGACACGTCATATTTCAATATCTGAAGTTGATTTTAGAATCGTCTGTAACACCCCCAATTTGTGTGTTGAATTTTTAAAGTTAGACAGTTGAACTTTAATCCTAAGGGGGTGGACCCCAAGGGACAGGTATGGTGTGAATGTATTTGCATATTTTATTTGAGGAAATAAATAAAATGATTGTGCATTTTGACCAAGATGAGAATTAGAGATCACTTGCCAAATCCATGAGGATGGATAAGGCAACAAATCCCCAAAATCTTTCAAAAAACCTTGAAAGAAATTAATTTAGATTTGAGGAGGAATCTAAATTTCCCCAATGAAGAGGAAAGTAATTGGGAAGAGGTGAGAAAAGCTGGAAAAGCTGAGGAAAAGCATAAAACAGCTTTAAAGAGTCCCAAAATGGGAAGCCTAGGCTAAACAGGAAAGAAAGCATCCTGCTATTCTGGACGCAGAATTAGAAACATGCTTTGGGGAATTATGAGCTTAAATAAGCTGCTCCTAAGAAGATCAGAGGGGGATATGTCCCAGGAGGTGATCTCAGCTCGGGGGTGAATCCTGGGAGACAAAGAGGATTCTAAGGTTGGGAGGTTGGTCATTTGCCACAGTGGTATGTTCCTGAAATTATTGTTTATTTTGAGGTATTATGGTATGAATTAGCTACATACAAAACTTAAAAGAATTTGTATGATTGGTTTTGGTACTACATTTAACAGAGTCCATCCTAAGGCATTCGCCCCGTATCTCCGTGTAGTTGTAGACCGTAAAATACATAGAGTAGAAACCACAAAAACTCTAAACCAATGTCACAACTCCGAGGTTACTTAGTCTCTGGCGGTAGATAATTAGATCTTTTCTTGTTCCTATAGATACAAATGTGATGTTTTATGCTCACATGTATGCTATAAAAATATGGTAACAAAACTGATATTTACATGGTACCCTAAAATAGAAGCAAAGACATGAAAATAAGTATTTCAAGTTAATTATAAATCAAGAAGAAATCTTCTTCTAGCTGTAGTAATCATAAGAATTAACCTTGAAATTCTCTGCTCAGTGGTAGATAATCCAAATCATAGACAAGCCTCTAGCAAAATTCTTCAACCATTGCTGGTTTCAAATCTGGAAAACTATTGCTCTACATAAAATCAACCAAAATTAAGGAAACTTTAATCTGCTTCTGCTTAAATTACAAGGATTGCATTTCCCTATCTACTATAGAGAGAAATCAACAAAAAACTAAGCTCATACATAAGCAAATATAAAATAATGGGAAATTTCATAACATAGCATCCTAGTGCTTATTACATAGTAAACCTCTTTGGAAATAAAATTGAAAGCACCAAAGGAAATACATCTCTATTCTAGATTTCACATTTCTAGAGACAATTTATTGAAGTCATATTAGTAGTCATATACATCATATAGGTATATGAAAAAGAAATTAAAAAAAAATGTGAAGTTCACATTAAAGGGCCTCATCGAATTTCCTGCTTGGAAGACATAGTATATATAGTCAATCGAAAGGAGAAAATAAAAAACACAAAGAACCTTTGGCCCTTAACTAACAGAAGTAAGACGAATTAGTAATGGTGGAAATTAGCCATACGTAGGCGTGACAACCTATTTAAAAGAGTGGGTGTAAGCTTAGCTCTGTCGGCCTAATAGTAACACGATCCTTACTGTGTGACCCTGTAAGGTCGATTAGATCCAACTAAATGAAATCGTTATTTACTTCAGTGATAGCATGTGAATGATCATTACTAGGTAAACGCCAGAGGATTGGCCAATGCAAAAACAAAAGAAAACGATAACCATTAATTAGTTCCATGACCGAGATCCATTCGGCTCCTCTCTGTAGAGGTGATATGGGTGACCCCGCGTCCCACACCTGCGTAGACATGAAGGTCAGAAAAAAAAAAGAGTGGATGCATAAAATTATGCCGAATGGAACCAGTGAAATACGAAATTTATTACAGGGTTGTTAGTGCCGAGATCAGTATTAATGAACGAGAAACAAGGGATAACAGATGTAGTTAGAAAGAAATTAACAATAAGAACGAAAATAAAAACGCCATGCCAGCCGTATTATTTCTAAGTTCGAATAGACTTGCTTTAGTCATTAACCGGAGCGAAAATAGGAAGTGACATAAATATAATACCTGTCGGGCATTTCCTGAACTCAGAAAGAAAGTCACATGGTTAAATAAATGATTTGTCACTACAGTATTAGAAGCACAGTCACGCTATAAGCGTTTCATCTATTAAACACACAGTGACATTACAATTATAAATATGCTGAGGGTAATAGTAACGCTTGGAACACGGGTGTGCGCGCTGAGCCGTAACCTGCATGTCAACAGTGAGGCGAGTTCAAAATATACACATTTCACCTCAAGTCGTATCATAAACATGGAAAACGAGAAATTGATAATACACATCGACATGAATTTAAAGAAGTTGGTTACCATCGTAATTCAGAGGGAAGCTTGGGAACGAGTAGGGTCGTTGCACCAGAAGAAGACAGGACACACACTGAACCAGGGGTCCTCCTGCAGCAATGAGAACATGCATGGACTTGACTGTTAAACCCTGGTTTTGCTATTCCACAGAGAGAAATTAGAGCTGAACACAGGAAATGAAATAATAACGAATAGGGGGGGTTAAAACATGAACCGAAACCCTAACCATAAATCTACAGTATTACACACAAAAGTGCGTTGCAGGTTGGGCGTACAGACCAGAGACTCAACCCTAATCCGCGTCGACCTCTAGTAGCACGGAATCCCTAGAAGGGTTTTAGAAATCAGGATGAGTAGGTAAGACCAGTACCATCTCATAACAATGGATTTTCTCCAACGCTAAATTCGTGCATCGAGCCGACGGAAAGTCTGCAAAGCTGTGCGTTCATCCTGCTGAAGTGACCTCTACTGAAGGCACGTATAGCTAGGAGCACAGAGGAACAGTACTGAGGTCAAAAACCTATCTCTCCCGAGGTAGGCGAGGGTGAGTTCCAGACGTTAACCTTGCAGAGTCCTCGCCTCTGCGTGGGACGCGTGTATTCTTCTGTCCATGAAAATTGATCCGAACGATATGTGAAGTACAGAAGAAAGAGGAAAAATGCAGACCGCCGCTGCCTCTGGTGCATAACCTGAACACTCGAACATATAATCGACCTTAGAGAATCCTTACGTGGCAAAAAGATGTGAAATTTTACCTCCGGCGGTCACACGCAAAATATTTTGGGCAAGATCGCAGGTGTAATTCATATCACTGTATATGGTACCTGCACTGTTCATGGCGGAGGTTAATTATCAGTGGTAGCACGCCGACGTTAAAAACGGTAACGCATACACACGCCATCGTAATACACGCGTATCGTGTAAGTTCTACATAATAATTTCATACGCCAGATCAATTACTCATTACATATTCGACCTTCACATGTATGTGGCATAAAACCATAATATCACAAACCCTACTATTCGAGTTACAAGGGAAAAAAAATCATGTTATGATTATGTGACTTTAAAAAGTAAAAAAAGGAATGATTTGAATCCTACATCGCGCGATGGGTTAAAAGTCGTATAGAAGGTAATGATTTTAATGGTTGGGAGATTATAAAGGTAGGACATATAAACCTTTATGAATTGGAATAAAGTTGCACTTTAGATTTTTATGGGTAGAATATTAAATACCTATTCATTTATATATATATATATATATATAAATATATATATGTAAATAAACATATATATATATGTTGGATTTAATAAAGTTGCACTTTAGATTTTTATGGGTAGAATATTAAATACCTATTTATTTATATATATATAAATATATATATATATATAAATAAACATATATATATATGTTGGATTTAATAAAGTTGCACTTTAGATTTCTATGGGTAGGATATTGAATATCTATATATATATATATAAACATATATATATATTTGATTAATAAAGTGGCGCTTTATTTGGATTTATTAATTTACACTTTAGTTGAATTTAATAAGTGAATGGGTGTGAACTTTGGTACTGAAATTCACCCATAGGTATAGATTGTATTTAAACTAGAAACGGAAAATTTGCTAGTGGAACCGGAATACGTGGTCTTGAAAAAAAAAAAATTGGGAGGTGTGACAAATGGTATCAGAGCCCAAGTGAAAAAAATGGGTTGGTTTTGTTGTGCTCACTAAACTCTGAATGCTATGGAACAATGTAGAGAGTGTTTTTTTTTTTTTTTTGTGTTACTGATAAAATTTATGAGTGTGTACAGTGGTGCTAAAATGGTTGAAGAAGGAGGAATTTATGTCGATCTGCGTGATGAGTTTGCTACTCCAGATCCCAATGCACCGGTAATGGCTATGTTGCACCGATTGCAACGAGAATTGGCTGAACTAAGAAGCCAGAATGACATATTGTCATCAGCCAGTAAGGAGCAGGAAAAGCTCATCAGAGAACTCACTTCCCGGAACAGCCAAGAAGGCGAAGGTTCCGGAAAGAGAAACATGGATGAGTCTGATGATGATGATGCTGCGAGACAGCAGCATAAATAGAAAAGAGAACTGCAGGGGGAGTTCCGAAAGATCAAACCTCCCTCCTATGATGGGGAGAAGGAGGAAGATGCTGAAGCTTGGTTGTTGAACATGATCAAGTATTTCCAAGTATATGAATATGAGAGCAATCTGAAGGCCAAATTAGCTGTGTATTAGCTACAAGGAAAGGCTACACTATGGTGGGAAGAGACAAAAATGGTGCATGCCATAGATGAAAAGACAGTTACTTGGGAAGACTTTCAGGCTAAGTTCAAGAATCGTTATTTGAACGAACAATATTATGATGATAAAGCAAAATAATTCCATGAACTTAGACTAGGACAACTCACTATAGATGAGTTTGTCACTAAGTTTACTAATTTACTGAGATATGTTCCTTACATTAGGGAAGAAAAAGAAAAGGTTCAAAGGTTTTTGAATTGCTTACCTACTGTGTACAAAGAGAAAATTGAGTTTGACAACCCAAAAACAATGGATGAAGCTGTTAGAAAAGCAAGATTATGCTATCAGCAGTTCAAAGGTAAAAGACCAAAACCAGCATATCTAAGAAATTTTGGTAGAGATCATCAGCGGAAAAAATTCAATAAACCAAAAGAAAGCCAAACTGCTCAGTCCCAAGTGGCTTCAAAACAAGTAGAAGGAGCCAATAAAAAGGAAGGGACAGTCAGAATGAAGGAACCTTTGAAGTGTTAGGGCTGTGGAGAACCCCATATGATGAGGGATTTCCCCCATCGAAATATACACATGATCAGCAGAGAGCGAGAGGCAACAACAGTAAATGACATAGCCAGAAATATACCAACTATCAATGCAGCATTGGAAAATCAGCAAGCAGAACATCAAGCAACCATGGTGGAAATGGAGGGTAAGATTTCTGACCTACCCATTACTGTTTTGATTGATCCAGGTGCTTCTTTGAGTTACATTAGTCCTGGAATTGTAGAAAAATGTAAAATTAAACCTGAAAAATCTCAGCAGTCATGGTTGGTACAGCTGGCTACTGGAACTAAGAGAAAAGTCACACATAAATTTCCCAAAACAGCAATACAATTGAATAGCTTTACAACAAAAGTAAATTTGAACATATTTCCATTAGGATCCTATGATCTGCTGATAGGAATGGATTGGCTGGAAAAGAAGAAAGCTCTGATGAACTGCTGGGATAAAACCCTGCATTGTGTGGATGAAGAAGGGAAACCTTTTACACTAAAAGGGAAACCAAAATCCATTTCAGTAAGACAAATATCAGCCTTACAAATGAAGAGAACAGCTCGAAAAGGATACCAACTCTATGCGGTGCATGTGGAAGAAGTAGAACAGAGAACTGAAGAAAATATGATGAGTGAACTACCTGTGGTAAGAGAATTTAAAGAAGCTTTTCCAGATGAGATTCCTCATCTTCCCCCCAAAAGAGAAATTGAATTTTCTATAGATTTGGTGCCGGGAGCTACACCTGTTTCCCGAGCCCCCTATCGAATGAGTCCACCTGAACTCATGGAGCTGAAGGTGCAGCTGCAAGAATTATTAGATAAAGGATACATTAGACCGAGTGTGTCTCCATGGGGAGCACCGGTCCTATTTGTGAAAAATAAGGATGGAACTTTTAGGATGTGCATTGACTATCGTCAACTGAACAAGTTGACCATCAAGAATAGATACCCTTTACCTAGAATTGATGATATTTTCGATCAAGTGAGAGGAGCTTCAGTCTTTTCAAAGATTGACTTAAGGACTGGGTATCACCAGCTTAGAATCAAAGAAGAAGATATTAGCAAGACAGTTTTTCGAACCAGGTATGGACACTACGAATTTGTAGTCCTACCTTTTGGACTGACAAATGCCCCTGCCACATTTATGTGCCTAATGAACAGTGTGTTAAATAAGTATTTGGATAATTTTGTTCTAGTTTTCATAGATGATATTTTAGTCTACTCAAAAAACAAAGAGGAACACCAGGAACATTTACGGATAGTGTTGCGAACTCTGAAAGAAAATCAGCTATATGCTAAGTTCAGTAAATGTGAATTTTACAAGGATAAGATTCAATATTTGGGTCACATTATCTCTGAAAAATGGCTTACAGTTGACCCTGAAAAGATAAAAGCAATTAAAGAATGGTCGATTCCAACTGATGTTTCAACAGTAAGGTCATTCATGGGGATAGCAGGCTATTATCGTAGATTTGTGGAGAGATTTTCTGCCAAAAGAAAGGGTGTCAAGTTTGTGTGGACTGAGAAATGTCAGAATAGTTTCGAGCAGTTAAAACAAAAACTTATTTCAGCCCCTATATTAAAAATTGCTGATCCTGATAAAGAGTTTGTTGTATGTACAGATGCTTGCAGAGAAGGGATGGGAGGAGTCCTGTTACAGGAAAATTCAGTCATTGCCTATGAATCTAGGAAACTGAAAATGCATGAACAGAATTATAGTGCATATGACTTGGAATTTGCAGCTGTTATCCATGCTTTAAAAATGTGGAGGTACTATCTTCTGGGGAAGAAGTTCACATTGAGGACTGATCATATTAGTCTTAAATACTTCTTTTCCCAAACTGATCTGAATGCAAGGCAAGCCAGATGGCTGTCCTTTTTAAGTGAATTTGATATGGACATAAAACATATCAAGGGAAAAGAAAATAGAGTTGTTGATGCCTTAAGTAGAAATGCTTGTCAACATTTAAACAGCATTGGGAGTAGTGCCCAGATGGAGATAGAGGAATTGGTAGGAAAAGCAGCACATCAAGATACCAACTATGAAGCACTCTTGGTGAAACTACAGAAAAAGGATAAAACTGATTTCACTAAAAACCAAAGAGGGCTACTCTATTACAAAAACAGGTTGTATATTCCAAACATAGAGTCATTGAAAAGAGAAATTTTAGATGAATACCACAAACAGCCCTACGCAGGACATCCAGGATACCAAAAGATGCTAACAGCCTTGAAGAAGAAGTTGTTCTGGCCAGGAATGAAGAGAGATGTGGCAGAATATTTAAGTAGATGTATGGAATGTCAACTAGTCAAGGTTGAGGATCAACATCCAGCAGGTCTTCTAAACCCTTTTCCAATTGCAGAATGGAAATGGGACACAGTTTCCATGGATTTTATAACAGGATTACCCAAGACTAAATATCAACATGATTCTGTAATGGTAGTAGTAGACACTCTCACCAAAGCTGCCCACTTTATACCAGTAAAGTCTACCTTTGGGACAGCTCAAGTAGCAAATGTATTCCTGAAGGAGATAGTAAGACTTCATGGAGTTCCCAAAGTAATTGTTTCAGATCGAGATGCTAAATTTACAGCAGCATTTTGGAAGGGATTGTTTGGAGGGATGGGTACTAAACTGAATTTTAGTATTGCCTATCACCCTCAAACTGACGGGCAGACAGAAAGAACGAATCAAATTTTAGAGGATATGTTGACAATGTATGTGATGGATAGACCATCAAAGTGGGAGGAATATCTGCATTTAGCTGAATTTGCCTATAATAACAACTACCAATCTTCTATTAAAATGAGTCCATTTGAGTTACTATATGGAAGAAAGTGTCGTACTCCTTTGAGATGGAGCCAACCAGAAGATAAATTAATGCTGGGACCTGATGCCTTACAAGAGATGGAGAGAATAGTTAAACAGATACAGAGAAATATCAAGACAGCACAAGATCTACAGAAGAGCTATGCTGATAAGAAAAGAGTGCACCGAGAATTCAAAGAAGGGGATCATGTGTATTTGCGCATCAAACCCAAAAAGAGCACACTTTATGTAGGAAGTTGTGCAAAACTGGCTCCTAGATATTGTGGGCCTTTTGAAATTTTAGAAAGGTTGGGACCAGTGGCTTACAAGCTGGCCTTACCACCCCATGTTAGAGTGCATGATGTGTTTCATATTTCATTATTAAAAATATATGTACATGATGCTTCTCACATAGTTGATTGGAATGTTGTACAGGTGGAACCAGAAGGGGAGTTTCTGCCAGAACCGCTTCAAATATTGGAGCGGGAAGAAATTGAATTGAGGAACAGAACAATGGCCAGGGTAAAAGTGCAGTGGAAGCACTTTACTGCTGAAGAAGCTACCTGGGAAAGGGAAGCTGAAATGATGGAGAAATATCCATTTTTGTTTAAGTGAACTCTAGTAGTTGAATAACAACACCGAGGACGGTGTTTATTTTCAGAGGGGGAATATGTAATACCCCCAATTTGTGTGTTGAATTTTTAAAAGTTAGACATTTGAACTTAAATCATAAGGGGGTGGACCCCAAGGGATAAGTGTGGTGTGAATGTAATTGCATAATTTATTTGAGGAAATAAATAAAATGATTGTGCATTTTGACCAAGATGAGAATTAGAGATCACTTGCCAAATCCATGAGGATGGATAAGGCAACAAATCCCCAAAAATCTTTCAAAAATCCCTGAAAGAAATTAATTTAGATTTGAGGAGGAATCTAAATTTCCCCAATGAAGAGGAGTAGTTGGGAAGAGGTGAGAAAAAGCTGGAAAAGCTGAGGAAAAGCTTAAAGCAACTTTAAAGAGTCCCAAAATGGGAAGCCTAGGCTAAACAGGAAAGAAAGCATCCTGCTATTCTGGACGCAGAATTAGAAACATGCTTTGGGGAAATATGAGCTTAAATAAGCTGCTCCTAAGCAGATCAGGGGTTGATCTGTCCTAGGAGGTGATCTCAGCTCGGGGGTGAGTCCTAGGAGACAAAGAGGATTCTAAGGTTGGGAGGTTGGTCATTTTCCACAGTGGTATGTTCCTGAAATTATTGTTCATTTTGATGTATTATGGTATGAATTAGCTACATATAAAACTTAAAAGAATTTGTATGATTGATTTTGGTACTACATTTAACAGAGTCCATCCTAAGGCATTCACCTTCCAAATTCTGTGTAGTTGTAGACCAGAAATCCATAGAGTAGAAACCACAGAAACTCTAAACCAATGTCGGTTTAAATCTGAGGTTAATTAGTCTCTACAGATAATTAGATCTTTTCTTGTTCCTATAGATACAAATGTGATGTTTTATGCTCACATGTATGCTATAAAAATATGGTAACAAAACTGATATTTACATGGTACTCTAAAATAGAAGCAAAGACATGAAAATAAGTATTTCAAGTTAATTATAAATCAAGAAGAAATCTTCTTCTAGCTGTAGTAATCATAAGAATTAACCTTGAAATTATCTGCTCAATGGTAGATAATCCAAATCATAGACAAGCCTCTAGCAAAATTCTTAAACCATTGCTGGTTTCAAATCTGGAAAACTATTGCTCTACATAAAATCAACCAAAATTAAGGAAACTTTAATCTGCTTCTTCTTAAATTACAAGGATTGCATTTCCCTATCTACTATAGAGAGAAATAAACAAAAAACTAAGCTCATACATAAGCAAATAGAAAAGAATGGGAAATTTCATAACATAGCATCCTAGTGCTTATTACATAGTAAACCTCTTTGGAAATAAAATTGAAAGCACCAAAGGAAAGACATCTCTATTCTAGATTTCACATTTCTAGAGACAATTTATTGAATTCATATTAGTAGTCATATACATCATATAGGTATATGAAAAAGAAATTAAAAAAAAAATGTGAAGTTCACATTAAAGGGCCTCATTGTCACACCTCCAAATTTTTTTATTTTTTTTTTCAGTATCCCAAGTATTGTATCCTTTTTAATCTCTCTCTGCTTGGAACCCAACTATACACCTATATATATATAACTATATATATATATATATATATATATATATATAACTAAATACTTATAGGTGTTATCCTACTTACTCCATTCATTAATGTAGGATTATATTTTTTTTCTTTAATTAACATCCACATACTCTAAAGTTATTTTATTTTCATTTACACCCCTCTAGCATAAGGGGGATATATTATTTTTTTTATCTCATAATACACAATCGTCTCATTACTATTTAACTATACACAATGTAATAAGGGTTATATGGCCCTTTATATACACATAGCATATGACTACAATATAGTTAAAATGGACGTTATATATAACCTATCGCGCATATTTTCAGAGCATTTGGATACGCTCTTGCCATATAAAATCAATTGTTAAATCTTCACCTCCTCGGTTTAACATGTCACACTTTATATTTGGTGAACCGCTACTATATTTATGAGTTAATTTCAACAATAGTCTTCTCGCGGATTTCTTAACTGCCATTATTTACACGTATCATTTGTTTGTGTGCCAGGTATTAACGCGTCGGCGTTTTTCTTGAGTGTTAAGATGGTTAAACCCACTACTGCAGTGGTTCCAAATCTGCGGTGCGAGGACTCACCACAGGCCCTCAACACGTCTCGGGAGACCGGAAGTATACGTGTCTCATTCTATTACATTGAGATTTTTCCAGGTACATGTTGGGGTGCGCTTTCCTTATTTCGAGAATACGAAGTTTACCAACCCTGGTACTTTGGCTCGATGAACTCGGTAGGTGTCAGTCCCAGTTAGGAGACCCATTGATATGGTTCACCTCAGCAGGGAAAGATCGTAGCGCTAGGGCCAAAACTTCCTGCACTGGTATCGCTTCTTCTGCACGTCATGATTTTTCAAATCCCCCTCGGGATTTTGCGCAATACTCGGCCATTGCAGGTTAGGGTTACGGGTTTTGTTTTTTTTTTGTTTTTTTCCTATACACTTTAACAACAATTTCTGCCGCCTGTACAGCTGTGGGGTAGATTTATGTGGATGGAGGTTCGCCTTATTAAAACCCCAGCAGTCCATTGGTATTCTACTTTTCCGGTTTTCATTTTCATGTGCATCTCTCGCCCACTGGTTTGTCTTTCCCTGCAGCTTCCAGATCTGAATCGCTTGGGAGGAATGCCAGAGGCGAGCGTGTTCAGGACTGAGAGTCTATTTAGGCTATGCGTGCTGTTTATTTTGTTTTTCATTCTGAGTTTCTTCCCTATCCTTAACCTTGTCTGGTTTGTATTTTTTGTCCAGGGTAATGATGTTCTAAGAGAGAAGACATTTCCGTTTCTACGGTGCGAGGTCTGGTTGTCTCGCACTGAGCCTTCACATCCGGTGAGCAACCCATTCTTGTTCCGACTTTTCGGTCCTGTTTGCACTGGCAACGGAACCTATTTACAGTTTGGGGTGTATAACGTAGTTATGTCGCGTTGGGTTTTTTTTTTTTTTTTTTCAGGTATTACGCCACAACGTTCCAGGTCCAGGGTTCTCCTCCAGCTAGCTCCTGGTTTCGATGGGGTTGATGCCGGAGGTTCCTACCCTCTGTATTTGTTCGACTGAATGATGGAGGCGTAGTGATGGTTGTTCGGGCCTTATGGTTTTCTCTCAGATTCATCAAGCTCGTTCGTTGAATGCGACCCTGGGCTGCATGAAGCATAAAAATTGTGGGGTAATTTAAATGCCACGCCTTTCTTTATTCCGCTCAATTCTGGTTGATTAAAGTCTGGTGAAATTTGTTTAAATTTCCTTTCGTTCTCATTCATTATTACAACCTCATTAAATTCGTGTCATTTGGATGAAAATGGTATTTCAGGTTTGCAGTTAGTCGGCAAACCCCAGGATTGCATTCGCATAGTCTCAGCAGGGTTAGGCCATGCGTATATCCTTATTGTTTTTGTGTTTTGGAAAAATCTTATTTCCCAGTTTATGAAAGGAGTGCGAAGTAGTTTAGTTTGCGGATACCTCGGTTTAGATTTCGACTGTGCGATTAAAAGTCGCTTAGTTTCCATACTATATAGCTAACTACCTACTCTGGAATCGAATATTTCATAACTACCTTCTCGTTCTAAAGGCATACACCCGAATTTTGTGGATTGCACTAATTGGAGAAATAAATGTAATAAATTTTGTTTTCTCTGCCAAACATAGCTGATCCCACGGCGATGAAACCTATCATTATCTTATACGCCAGAAAGTTTCATGTTATTTTAGATTATATAAATCTGGTTACGAAATTGTTTGTTTTCCCATTTTTAATCGTGGTATTTTTCCTTCCGTCTAATATTATCCAGAGACGTAATTGCAGAGATCATTAAGCGCTTTTCTTGCAGTCAAATTTATTCCTGACCGGTTTGATAATACCCTTAGGTAAGTGTAGATATGCTTTAACCCCACGAATAATTCCCGGGCGCGACTATAATTACTCCGATCCATCTCTTTTTCATCAATGTTATAATGGACTGTCTATGTACCTTTCGTGTTACACATACAGGCTTATATATAAGAAATTTTCGGTACATTTAATGTTATCTATATATCAGTTACATTATACCTACTCTCGGTATATATTAGATTGACATATATAAATACATACTCTCGGCATTTATATGGTTATGTTTTGTGATAATCTACACGCGATAGTGTAGTTTGACTATACGCTGGATTCAAATGGCCGTAGCTATATGTAAGTCATTTTTACAGCACTGTTCGTATCAATATCTCCTTCTTGTCATATATAGTCATATATATCTATGGCTCATTTTTAGTTGATGTTAAAAGGATTTATTTGGGTTAGTTCTTAATCCTTATTAATATATATATATTCTCACCATAATATTCTATTGCAATTTGTTGATTGTCAATGAGTCCTTTGTTTAACTCAGTGCACTTCCGTTTTAAATTTTTAATGCATTTATATATATCTATGTATTGTTATTAATTTGGATTGCGGCCTTGAGATTCTATTCTCCATTTCATGTATACATATATGTATTAGCTAGTGCTTGCATACAAGATCCTAGTCACAATTTTAATCTTCCACTATGAGACTTGGTTCAAGGATTAAAGTAGAATTAGAAATATAAATGTTATGAAAATCCTATAGACTAGAAATTTTCTTTCTATAGTACAGATTTCGAATTTCATATTATAATGTTTTACTTTCTTCTATTTGTATTTAGACCATGTAAATTCAGTTCTGCTAAAATATTTTCTAGCATACACATGAGCCTATAATAGCACATTTGTATCTACAGGGACAAGAAAATATTTAATTATCTGTAGAGACTAAGTAACCTCAGATTTAAACCGACTTGGTTTAGAGTTTCTGTGGTTTCTACTCTATGGATTTCTGGTCTACAATTAAACAGAATCTGGAAGGTGAATGCCTTAATATGGATTCTGTTAAATGTAGTACAAAAATCAATCATACAAATTCTCTTAAATTTTATATGTAGCTAATTCATACCATAATACATCAAATGAACGAAAATTTCAGAAACATACCACTGTTGCAAATGACCAACCTCCCAACCTTAGAATCCTCTTTGTCTCCCAGGACTCACCCCCGAGCTGAGATCACCTCCTAGGATAGATAAACCTTTGATCTGCTTAGGAGCAGCTTATTTAAGCTCATATTTCCCCAAAGCATGTTTCTAATTCTGCGTCCAGAATAGCAGGATGCTTTCTTTCCTGTTTAGCATAGGCTTCCCATTTTGGGACTCTTTAAAGCTGTTTTAAGCTTTTCCTCAGCTTTTCCAGCTTTTCTCACCTCTTCCCAACTACTTTCCTCTTCATTGGGGAAATTTAGATTTCTCCTCAAATCTAAATTAATTTCTTTCAAGGATTTTTGAAAGATTTTGGGGATTTGTTGCCTTATCCATCCTCATGGATTTGGCAAGTGATCTCTAATTCTCATCTTGGTCAAAATGCACAATCATTTTATTTATTTCCTCAAATAAAATATGCAATTACATTCACACCATACTTATCCCTTGGGGTCCACCCCCCTTAGGATTAAAATTCAAATGTCTAACTTTAAAAATTCAACACACAAATTGGGGGTGTTACACTCATCGAATTTCCTACTTGGAAGACATAGTATATATAGTCAATCGAAAGGAGAAAATAAAAAACACAAAGAACCTTTGGCTCTTAACTAACAGAAGTAAGATGAATTAGTAATGGTGGAAATTAGCCATACATAGGCGTGACAGCCTATTTAAAAGAGTGGGTATAAACTTAGCTCTGTCGGCCTAATAGTAACACGATCCTTACTGTGTGACCCCGTAAGGTCGATTAGATCCAACTAAATGAAATCGTTATTTACTTCAGTGATAGCATGTGAATGATCATTACTGGGTAAACGCCAGAGGATTGGCCAATGCAAAAACAAAAGAAAACGATAACCATTAATTAGTTCCACGACCGAGATCCGTTCGGCTCCTCTCTATAGATGGGATATGGGTGACCCTACGTCCCACACATGCGTAGACATGAAGGTCAGAAAAAAAAAGAGTGGATGCATAAAATTATGCCGAATGGAACCAGTGAAATACGAAATTTATTACAGGGCTGTTAGTGTCGAGATCAGTATTAATGAAAGAGAAACAAGGGATAACAGATGTATTTAGAAAGAAATTAACAATAAGAACGAAAATAAAAATGCCATGCCAGTCGTATTATTTCTAAGTTCGAATAGACTTGCTTCAGTCATTAACCGGAGCGAAAATAGGAAATGACATAAATATAATACCTGTCGGGCATTTCCTAAACTCATAAAGAAAGTCACATGGTTAAATAAATGATTTGTCACTACAGTATTAGAAGCGCAGTCATGCTATAAGCGTTTCATCTATTAAACACACAGTGACATTACAATTATAAATATGCTGAGGGTAATAGTAACGCTGGGAACATCGGTGTGCGCGCTGAGCCGTAACCTGCATGTCAACAGTGAGGTGAGTTCAAAATATACACATTTCACCTCAACTCGTATCATAAACATGGAAAATGAGAAATTGATAATACACAGCGACATGAATTTAAAGAGTTTGGTTACCATCGTAATTCAGAGGGAAGCTTGGGAACGAGCAGGGTCGTTGCACCAGAAGAAGACAGGACACGCACTGAACCAGGGGTCCTCCTGCAGCAATGAGAACACGTAGGCACTTGACTGTTAAACCCTGGTTTTGCTATTCCATAGAGAGAAATTAGAGTTGAACACAGGAAATGAAATAATAACAAATAGGGGGGGTTAAAACGTGAACCGAAACCCTAACCCTAAATCTACAGTATTACACACAAAAGTGTGTTGCAGGTTGGGCGTACAGACCAGAGACTCAACCCTAATCCGCGTCGACCTCTAGTAGCACGGAATCCCTAGAAGGGTTTTAGAAATCAGGATGAGTAGGTAAGACTAGTACCATCTCATAACAATGGATTTTCTCCAACGCTAAATTCATGCATCGAGCCGACGGAAAGTCTGCAAAGCTGTGCGTTCATCCTGCTGAAGTGACCTCTACTGAAGGCACGTATAGCTGGGAGCACAGAGGAACAGTACTAAGGTCAAAAACCTATCTCTCCCGAGGTAGGCGAGGGTGAGTGCCAGACGTTAACCTTGCAGAGTCCTCGCCTCTGCGTGGGATGCGTGTATTCTTCTGTCCATGAAAATTCATTTGAACGATATGTGAAGTACAGAAGAAAGAGGAAAAATGCAGACCGTCGCCGCCTCTGGTGCACAACCTGAACACTCCAACATATAATCGACCTTAGAGAATCCTTACGTGGCAAAAAGATGTGAAATCTTACCTCCGGCGGTCACACGCAAAATATTTTGGCCAAGATCGCAGGTGTAATTCATATCACTATATATGGTACCTGCACTGTTCATGGTGGAGGTTAATTATTAGTGGTAGCACGCCGACGTTAAAAACGGTAACGCATACACACGCCACCGTAATACACGCGTATCGTGTAAGTTCTACATAATAATTTCATACGCCAGATCAATTACTCATTACATATTCGACCTTCACATGTATGTGGCATAAAACCATAATATCACAAACCCTACTATTCGAGTTACAAGGGAAAAAAAATCATGTTATGATTATGTGACTTTAAAAAGTAAAAAAAGGAATGATTTGAATCCTACATCGCGCGATGGGTTAAAAGCCGTATAGAAGGTAATGATTTTAATGGTTGGGAGATTATAAAGGTAGGACATATAAACCTTTATGAATTGGAATAAAGTTGCACTTTAGATTTTTATGGGTAGAATATTAAATACCTATTCATATATATATATATATATATATATATATATAAATAAACATATATATATATGTTGGATTTAATAAAGTTGCACTTTATATTTTTATGGGTAGAATATTAAATACCTATTTATATATATATATATATATATATATATATATATAAATAAACATATATATATATGTTGGATTTAATAAAGTTGCACTTTAGATTTCTATGGGTAGGATATTGAATATCTATATATATATAAACATATATATATATTGGATTAATAAGGTGGCACTTTATTTGTATTTATTAATTTTCACTTTAGTTGAATTTAATAAGTGAATGGGTGTGAACTTTGGTACTGAAATTCACCCATAGGTATAGATTGTATTTAAACTAGAAACGGAAAATTTGCTAGTGGAACCGGAATACGTGGTCTTGAAAAAAAAAAAAATTTGGGAGGTGTGACATCGTCTGTAACATGATAAGGGTCATGTCAACCAACGCATATGGGTGTAATGCCAAACGTAGGGGGAAAAAATTCCCAATACTATGTCGACTTATATAAAAACAAAAATAAACACAAGATCATTTCCCTCAAGGCTATGCCAAAACTCATAGTGGAGAAATCGTAACTATGGTGTCGAAAGGTTGAACTTGCGTTTGATCTAAGAATCATTTAGTTTATGTTTGATTATACGTGCCATAGAGTTTATTGTTATATTCAATAATTCGATAAATGAAATAATTTATTACCATTATTTTCACGTGAAAATCATAAAAGTATACTGAGGCGTATGTAAGTCTAAGACATGAAAAATATGTTCCCCTTTAGAATGAAATAACTTTCAGGTAAAGTAGGAGTAGGGGATTGAATTACAACAGCATATGATGAATAAAAGCAGCATGATGAAATGGTGAAATTTCATAATAGACCTATACTTAACAATCCAAGTTCATAAAGAATTTTTATTTTTTTGGTGTGACATTTTCTATAATAATGCGACAACCACAAGTCTCGATGACTTGTTCCCTCTAGGATTCCAAACTCTATTTTGTCGCTGGTCTTTTAAAGTATTAACTCCATTTTGTAAATTTTCACTGAATATCCATAATAGGATTTTTAGAATACTATTGAATGTAACTCTCGCTTTTCCATAACACATCATTTTCGTTTCCGGAATTACAGACTTGTGTAGTAGCGCTGATACCCATTCTTCTGGTCTCCAAACTATGAAATAATATCGAATTGGTTGTACATCAGTATCACTAATTCTATCAACTGCATTCCATCGGCCTCTCCAACAATTTATATCTCTAATTCCTCGGAGTAATTCCTCTTTTTCTGATGCTTTCGTCTCTAATTGCGCTAAACACTCAAATTTCTAAAATGAAGAATAATCAAGAACTTCTTGTTGATCACAACTATAGGCATTGATTACTCCTACAGTAACAAATTTTGCATCCGATGTTGTACCTGCATTCATCAACAAACTATTAGTTTTAAGAAGATAAGACCTTTCAGCCTCTTTTTATGCTTCAAGAACCAATCTTCCATCATAGACTCTCTGGATTTTAGTAGATCATATTTTGAGTTGCTGGTTTCTTTCATCTTTATCCTATTGGTTTAATATATATATTTTTTCCTTTATGTCTCTAAGGACATAACTTTCTTGCTGCTCCTAATTTTTCATCTCATCTCCAAATAATTTCTGCTCATTTTATCTGATTTCAACATCATATTTATTAATGTTTCCTTCTATACCTTTAGTCACATTATTATTTGAAGAGTTAAATAATTCACTTAAATCTATAGACGTTAGAATCAATTCATCCTCATCATGCATGGTAACTGCAGTCTCTTCTGTATCAAGTTCTGCAAGTTTCACTTCTCCCTCAGGTTCCTTAAGCCATTGTTCCAAGAAATATATTTCCATGTGAAATCTTTCCACCATTTCACCACAACCTTCACTCTCAGTTTCATTCTTCTTCTGGAAATCCTCCTGAGTTATCCTATTTTCTGTATCATCACATTGTAAAATTATATCATCAATTTCATTAAAAAAATTCATTTGTTAACCTCCTTGGAATATCACTACGACATTTTCATTATGCCTCTGCTCCACAATATCTTCAACCAGTTATCTTACCCCAAATAGGAATTCATTTATGAATTCTTTCTGCTACAAGAAATCAGTACCTTCCTTCTCTCAAAGGCATTCTCCATCATACTTCACCTCAAAGGCTTCATTTACGTCTGTGACAGTTTCACCAGACTCTCCACCATGTTCTGCACGTCCTACAAACATACACAAACTATGAGATTTAAAAATACAAGGCTTCATGGCCTCATCAACTTCTCTTGTCAACATATCTTCCAATTCTTCTGAACTATTCCAATACTCCATGGGATCTTTCTCGTTGATCTTTTCACCCAGAATTTCACCCTGTTCTCGGCCACAAATGGAAACTTCCATTTTCAACTAAGCCTCTCTGAGTTCTTCACATCTCAATTGCATAGTCGTCATCTGCTCGAGCTTCCTCGGCTCTTATGTCAACTATATGTTTACCTCTTGTTCTCTCTTTGCGTGTAGCCTCTTCCATTTCACTTTCTTCCTCATGGTCCAACCATGTCTCTATTCTTTCTTGTTTCTCTACAACAAGTCCATCAATAACTAAAGGTGCATTGTTATCTTAGCTTTCTCCCTCTCATTTTCTTCGTTAGTCAACTACTTACATATGCCCTTTTCCTTGGCATTTTCCTTCCTCTTCCTTTGGTTGAGGTCTTTCTCAAAACCTATGCAATTAATATCAACAATCATCTTCTCCTCCTTTTTTAACTTCATCTATTCATGAATGGATTTCATTCAATCCACTTTTTAGAAAGCCTTCCTAGTTTCCATCCAACAATACAAGCTCTCTTCATGCGCTTGACCTCTTGTGGTTCTCTGTCTTGGAATAATTTTTGGCAACTCTCTTGCTTCTCTTTGCTACAAAACAAAAACTACAGTATTTCATGTGTTATAATGACCAAAATATTTTAGTGTCGGGCTCCATCGATCAAACCTTCATCTTGGATGAAAAATACACCCTCTTGTACAATAACTCAATGGTTTAACTTGACTCAAGCTATCCAAATTTTCATTTGACTTTAACATATGATTTGAAATCAAGCTTGACCCAATAATTACAATACTGGATATTTTGACTCTAATTCAAGTTATAGAATATACCAATGAACATCCACCTTAAATACATTCTCATGATGTAAAATATTCACCTTACCAATTCTCTCTCATACTCATTCTTATGATAATATCATAAGTCACTAATTACATCATCTCCCATAATCATTTACTCACATGATACTTAAGCCTTTAAATCAAAATGCAATCCACTTTTCCCAAGATTTATTTTATGATGAAATGAATTATCATACCTTCAATGTTATTTAATAACATTTTGTTTGTAATTTCAAATCTTTGGATTTCATTCTTCTGTGTCTTTCTTATCACTGTGAATATTTTCATTCCCTTCAAACCATAACCTTTTCAACACACTCATTCTCTTAGCGCAAACAGTTTCCATGTACTTCCATGCAACTCCTTCTTTGAAGTGACGGTTCTCATGCAACAATGTCTCTCTTCAGTCCAAAAAACAATTGATTCATAGGAATTTTCCAAAAAAATATTTTAACATGGTGGCATCAATATATTGCTCCAGTAGCAACAAACACATACCACACTCGAACCATAATTGCACATAAATTTTTGAGATGGATTGATTGCACTCTTTCATAAAATGTACAAAAGGATTAACTTATAGAGTATGAAAAGGGAAATTAAATCATCCAATTTTAAAGAACACCCTTAATCAAATGAAAATTGATTCATTCATTGAGCACTTGTCTTAAAGTCTCCTTGTGTTCTCTACACGACCAACATAACCCTTCGCACCCACCACTAATATTTACGTATTTCCAATACAATTTCTCATAAACTCAACAGCTCGACCAAACTGGTTATATAAAATTCCATTATGTATCAGCTGCACTTGAATGTTTTAGATTTCAATGGATCACAACGAGTTTGGCTTGGTTATTAGATGATATAAATGTGGTGAGTTCTCTTTTTTTTTTTTATTGAGACAAAATTTCACACGCACGATCAATCCCAATGTCACCTCCATGGCATCTTTTCCTTCAGGAAATTATATTATACATAAACCCAAATATTGAACTCTCCATATGTGATGGAATTCATACCTTCATTTTTTTTAGTGTGCAACTTTGATTGTCAAACAATCATAAAACATAGAGGCCGCGATCTCTATTGGCCAAGATCTATGAGTCACAATTGCAATTGTACCTTCATTCTTCATCAATGCAAATTCCATTCAGATACAAATGTAGATACAATAAATAATGAAATTATTACCATACATGAGGCGTCGGCACAAGACATAAAATGTTTTAAGGCATTTTTCTGCGTTACAGCTAACGCAATTAGACATTTGTAGCCACTGTTAGAAATTGCATATTGCAAAATTCATCTTGTACAGGAATGTTAGTATTGGTTTCTATCTTCGATTTCGAATTTTCCTTTACGGTATGGTCCCCAAAATTATCCAACATCTGCGTCCAACCATCTGCTACTTCTGCACTCTGACTGACACTCCAATCTATATTGATCAACTTCCACTCTACACTGTATCCAATCCCATCATGCAGCCTTTACCACATTCCTCAGAGATGGAAATGTATTTCTTGCGGCAACTCCAAATGATATCATGCCCTTATAACTGCATACATTGTGAAAAGAGGTTTGTGCCTCCTCCACATAGGAGTTCTATCCAAATTCAAAGGAGTCTCCAGAGTATGGATTCACAATCAAGATAACAAAGAAGAGAAATTTTTGTTGTTACAATGTGAGCTCGACGCAGAGAAAATGAACTCCAACTCCAAATGCAATCCACACTCACTATCCATGGACACACTATCAAAAAGTGCACTCTACTGCTGTTGCAATCGACTCATACAGGCATGGACCTGGAGACTGCCTCACCGAGTCAGCCCCACGCTTCCCTCGGGTTATTTGACCACGCAGTCAACAAATGACAATGAATACACCACGATCCACGCAGCTCTAGAACTCAAAACATGCAACACGATCATAGCTCCTCCCTCTGCACAAAGAAACGTAGCACATTTGTCGGGAAAACACATCATAACTTGAATGTCATAAAAAAAACAATGTTTTCAAAGTGAAAAAACAAATCACTGGAGGCTCTATCATATTATAGAGCTAGAGAGAGTGGCACAACTACACAAAATTCAAAACATTACACAAAGTTCCGATATGATCAACCGACATTATCACTCTGGTCACTGTTTCCCTCTCTCTATGTACGCAGAATTATAAATTGTCATTGCTAGATTAGTTGCTCTTGTAATGAGCCATTCAATGCAATTCCTCCATGAAGAATCAATAATGGTTTCAGTCAAACAATGAAAATCTAACGATCTCTTCAATGCCGATGCATTTACCTCGTAGGCAGCAGATATCTAGAGCAACAATTTTGAGACACAAATCTCACACACAATTTTCATACTAATCTCTGCAATTCGTCTCCATGACAGTGACTACAATTCTTAGCGATTGTGATCACGAATTTTTTGTGAGGGCATATAATTCCTTGCAATTTTACAATCTCCACATGCAATAACTTCTTTCAAATTACAATGGTTGTAGAACTTACACACTAAAAATATTTACCCTTTGCAGAGAACTTACACCAGCTCTGATACTGAATAATGCAGGGATTCTGTAGAAAAATAGATCCTTGCGCAAAATAGAGTGTGTGCTCCCTTTACATAAAAATCCACACCAAAATGCCCATATAAACTACTTAGATTTAATACAGAATATGAAGAGGGAGCTGAGACAAATAAAATGCTTGCTTATAATAAAACAAGAAAATTACAATTCAAACCACTTGCCCGAATATTACATTTGCGGGCATCTCGTCTCTCGCCTCTTACATAAACTCCCACACCATTTCTCTCTTCCTCTCTCTGTATTCCTCACTCCTGACACAAGCTTCATATTTATACATAATTATGGATTAATTTGAATCCATGATTTCCTCCACAAAAATCTCAACCAAATCCTAAAATATATTTATCCCTTCTTTTACTCAACTAAGTTCCATTTAAGGAATTTCTAATCCCTAAAATATCCACCCAAAAAATTCCACTCATATCCTCAATTTATTAAGAGAATATTTACAATGAACCTCAAAGTCAGATATTTCTCTTAATTTATTAAAAATCAGCATAATAATTTATAAAATAATTAAAAAGACATCACCCCCTAATTACACAATATTTTAGTGAAAATCAAGGAGGATGCTCCTGCATCACTTGGTGTTTCTTTGAGTGTGTGTTTTTTAACAATCAAAGGATTCATAAGAAGTCATGTTAATACGCAATGTTGTATTTTTTGAAAATTTGTGTTTTTGAGAAAAAAATTGTGTTACAACAATCTACACAGAGTCTACTGTGGGCTCGTCATATTTGCAAAGCCAACCGATGCATATCATAATTACTAGAATTTTTTGAACTGGTTGAATATGAAAAAACTGCATATTTTGAATATGTTTCACGATGCAAGATATTTCTTAACATATAATTTATAAACTAAAAATATAAAATCTACGCATTAGAGCCGACGGACCAATGTAATGCACCATAATTTTTTCAAATTTTTTTACAATGTATTTTGGAAGATACATAATTATGATTTCACTGAATCATAATGACCTTCAGAAAATTTTTTCACCTATTTTATTACAAAATTAATTAAAATTAGAAAATATTTATGAAATTCCATAAAACTTATATTTCTTGAAAGTAGATTCAATTCTATAAATGCTTGTCTTGGTTTTGAAAGTTAATTCAGAATGGTTCATGGAGTTTAATCATTATAAAGTTGCAGATATATATTCAGAGCTTTGTTCTGCATAATTATTGACGCGTTAGTTCGGCTGAACTCTTAAAAAAGGTTTGGTCGAATTGTTTTTGGCGCTGACGGCCCATCATGTCTAACAACATAAAATTTCGGTCGAATTTTGTATAAAATTTTGGCCGAACTTTTAACCAATTTTCCATCAGCCGGAAAATACCACGGAGCCCCTCCAAAAACAAATTTCGTGCCAGCATAAATTGCCGCGAAATCATTCATTATTTTCGCATATTTTCACACATTTGATCTAATTTTACAAAGGTCTTGGTATGATTTTGTGAAGAATATTTTATTTAAGGACTTTTCTTCAAGGTACATTCAAAGAACATTTTTGCAAAAAATTGTTTTGGGTTTAAGGACTTTTCTTGGAGGAAAATTCAAAGGACATTTCTTGGAGGTATGTGACACATTTTTTAGATGTTTTTTGGGCTTCATTTTCTTTGAAAGTATGGATTTGGGCTTAATTTTCATTGTTTTTGAAGGTATGGAATTGGGCTTAATTTCAAAATGACTCTCTTTGGGCTTAATATTCAAAGGACATTTTTCGGACATTTTTGGAAGTATTTTTTAAAGTGATATTTTTTTAGATGCTTTTTAAAGTGTTTTTTAAAGCGCCATTTTTTTAGAAGTTGGAATTAATTTTCAATGGAAATTTTTTGGAGGCATCTTTTGAAGTGAAATTTTTTTAGAGTACGTGTTTTGGGTTGAAGTAAATCTTTTATAATGATTTTTTAAAATGAGTTTTTGTCTAACTTTTTAAATGAAATTGTTTTGTAGGACTTGGAAGGAAATATTTTGAGCTTCATTTCATTTTTATAAGACATTTTTTTCTCATATTTTTTGAAGTGTTTTGGATTGAAATATGTAGTTTTTGTAAAAATTTTAAAATGATTTTTTTTTTAAAATTAAATCCTTTTTCTTCATTTTTTTAATTGAGTTTTTCTCTAAATATTTGAAGGAAATTTTTTGAACTTCATACTCTATTATCATGGGAAATTGAAGGAATTGTATGAGAAAGTATGATCGAAAAGAGACCTTGAGGAATGTAGAGAAGAGATGAGACAATCTCACAAAATAAAGATAGAAGCACTCTCAAATATTGAAGGGGAAAATCAACCTCAACTAGAAGTCAGCGTAGCTATTTAAATGTAAATATTGTGAATTTGATATATTTAAAATTTTTCGTAGTGTAAAATGTGAAGCTTAATTTTTATTTGATGAACTAATTTGAAAAATATTTTACAATGTAAACAGATAAAGATATTCCTCAAAACATTGATGATGAGATACAAAATTATTAAAGAGAGTGAAAGAGATGTTGAACCAATGTTTGAAGATGTTGAAAATGTTGAAAGAAATTCAAGTGAAGAAATTGAATCACAAGGTATATGTGTGTGTGTGTGTGTGTGTGTGTTGAACACATGTACATATTATTGAAATTATACCTATATTTATTAATTTAGTTATTTATTGAATATGTAAACTTATTATGTACTATTCATTCGAATATTTATAGATGAAGTCAATGTCAGTGATGAGATGTTAGAAAATGTTGACACTCACACATATGGAGATAAAAGAGCTGACCATTACATACGATATCGTGTTAACCGTATTTTTGATACATACTTCATAAAGGAACATATGACAGTTCCAGCCCAGATGTTTGAAGGTCTCCTATAATTAAGGAAATTAAAAGAAGCTACGACTTTATTGGGTATTCAAAAATCAACCAAAGATAAAAAAATGAAGGAAAATGTGATACAAATTATAAATAGTGCTATAAATTCAAGTAGAAGATCTAGACTTAAATTTTTTTTAGCTGTACATAGAGAAATACATATGGCAATGGTTTCATCAAGTACTAAAGAGAATCGCTTGGTAAAATCTATGGCACAAGCATTAGGAACCTCAGGAAAAAATTTTCACAAAATTCAAAAAATTTGGTTCCAAATAGATGTAAATGATGAACTCGCTTGTTGGAGATTTATTTGTAGGCAAAAATACAAAGATAGACTTGGAAAACATGTTAAAAAAATAATATTTGAATATTGAAAGAAAAATTCACGTGTTTCACCAAGTGCAAGTGATGTGATGTGAAGAAGAATAGCACAAAGTTAGTACGAAGAACATGAAAAACATTTCTTGGAAACCACTCATATAGTGTTGTTCAAAAATTTCAAAGAAGAGAATCATGAAATTCATGTGTCAATGAGTTCTTTTGTTCAAAAAAAACCATGGTATGTAAAACCTATCACCGTACGTGACACTTATTGTCGTCGTTATCATGTGGAATTTGAGTTATATTATGACACATTCCTTAATTTTGGTGGAACATTTTGGAAGGATTCACCTCCTCCTTCCACTATCCATGATTTCATATCTCAAATTCTATGTGAAAGACAAAGGGATGAACTATTTTACGAAATGAAATGTGTTGGTGGTAAAAAATGCGATGATTGTGGAAATTTGACTAAATTTCAAAACAAATATCGTATTGATATAAATGAGAAATCATTTTCTAACATGAAAGTGAAATGGAAGAGATATTAATATATCCATACATCGATTCAAGGTGAAAATAGTGCTAAAAGAATTGAATTAAGAGAAGAAAAAATTTTTGTGATAGACTTTTTGAGAAAGTTTGAGGCAGAAATTTATAAATACACAAGCATTCCCATAGAGCTCAATGGCAAGAATTTAAATTAAAAAAATCCCCTGAATTCTTTCCACGAGGGACCATGTTGTTAGTAATTGATTTTGCAGAAAACTACACATTTGTTCCACAAAAAGAAATTTAGAGTGAAAAGTATCATTCTAACCAAGTCTCCATGCTCATCCCTATTCTCTATAGACATGCTGAACAAAACGTCGATCATATAGAAAGCACCAGTGGAAATTGATATGTTATTAAAGAATATCACTTTTATATCAGTGATGATTGTACACATGATGCATATTTTGTACAACATTGTTTTGGAAAGATTTATGACTCCTCGAAAAGTTGTGGAGTAACATTTAATGAACATTGGATATGGTCAGATGGATGTGTAGGTCAATTCAACTATACATGATCATTCTTTTGGTTGTGTTTCCTTCATAAGAAAACCTGCATTAAACATTTTTGGAATTTCTTCGAGACTAGTCATGGAAAAGGAGAACATGACGGTGCAAGGGCATGCATAAAATGAGAACTTCAAAGATATCAAATGAATCCCTCTACAAGCCGACTTTTGGATGCTAAATAAGTTGTTCAATAGTGCATCGTTGCTCTAAGCCATTAGACTAACCCATAAATGGAAGTGCAGAGGTACATTCAATTATATTTTTATTGGATATATAATTTTAAACAGTGTACATTTATCACAATTTGATTATTCTCTGATTGATTATCTCTAATTGTATTTTGATATCAGATATACATTCTTCTTTTAATTTTCCATATAAAGGTTTTTTTGGCATATTGGGATCGAAGAAGTAGATAGATCAATTGGTAATGATGTTGAAACAATAAAAGGGACTTGAAAATTGCATCCAATTAAAACAAAGTTTTCCAGAAGTGTGTTTTCATTGGATAAAACAAAATATTCTTTTTTTTATCATGTTTGCATAGACAAGACAGAATCCAATGACATTTGTGAAGACAAAATGTATGTAATCGATTGGAAACATACAGAGCTAAATACAAAGGGAGAATGTTCATTGAATTGTTTGAAGAAATGCAATCAGAGGAGACTACAATATCATCTGATGGTGATTGAGTTTCTGATCTTGTTAGAGAAGGTAACATTTGAAGTGCTTTGAAATGATAAAGATCTACAAATATATTTAAATACATAAGTTTGTTAAGTTTTTTTTAATTGTGCAGGAGATGTTTTTGTTGTAATTGCACCTACTAACAATGATGAAAATGTGAAGTATTATTTGATGTGTTGCACTGAATGAAAAATGAAATTATTAGAAAACTATAATGATCACGGGTTTCCATATGAAAGAGGATATATTATACTAAAAGGTTATTTTTTTAGCCAAACTAATCAAAGTGGGGATTTTGTTTACTTTGAAGACTATGAACCTGATGTCATAAGTTGTCAATATAGTCACTTGGTGTGTGCAACACACATAAAGTTGACAGAGGTTCAATCAAAGAAAAAAAAGAAAATTAGGAAATTTAGAATGTCAAAATCCGATCATGAATGGATCATTGAAGATGGCATTCCGTTGGAATTTTTTTTATTGAACTGCCCGAAAATTTCTTCTCTTTGGATTATGTTTTAGAACTTCCAGAACTCAACTAAAAATTGAGTTGCATTGTTATGTTATCTGTGCAAGTGTTTGCACATGTAAAAATTATGGAATGTAAATAAATCATCCATAGTGTAATTCTGTACGAATATTCCTTTCAGAAAAGAGAATCGGATCACTTCTCCGACTTTTGGTGGGATTTGACCCACATCTCTATTCCTGGTAGAAAATCCAGTACAAAATTTGTCTGTCCAATGGTCAAATATGTTCTAGGAAATTAAGTGAAAGTAGTTTTTCTATGTGCATTAATGAAAATTGTTTCACGTATTGGATATATATATATATACATATATATATATATATATATATATATATATATATATATATATATATATATATATATGTATTCTAGATACGATTAATTGTTGAAGTAGTTTTCCCATGTGCATTGATGAGAAATAATGGACATATATCTACATTATAGATTGCATTTTTAAAATTATGTGATTGTTTTCAACACATCTAACAAGACCTATAATATTATGGTTTTTCTTAGATATATATACACACACATCAACATGTATTGCACTTCACAACATTACTTCACATGCTAAATGTACTTCACCCATCCAAAACTTAAAATTTTTAATTTAACAAAAAATTATAGATCGCAACATTACTTCACATGCCAAATGTACTTCAACCATCCAAAACCTGAGTTTTAATTTTTTTTTGATTATATCAAAATATTACTTCACATGCCATGCCAATTGTAGTTCAAATATCCAATAAAAACATTTAACGTTATATCACATGCCAAATGTAGATCAACCATCCAAAACTTAAGTTTTAATTTAACAAAAAATTGTAGATCACAACATTAATTCACATTCCAAATGTACTTCAACCATCCAAAACTTAATTTTTAAATTTTTTTTTATTATATCAAAAAATTACTTCACATGCCATGCCAATTGTAGTTCAACTATCCAATAAAAACATTTAACATTATATCATATGCCAAATGTAGATCAACCATCCAAAACTTAAGTTCTAATTTAACAAAAAATTATAGATCACAACATTACTTCACATGCCAAATGTACTTCAACAATCCAAATCTTAAGTTTTAAAAACAATGTAAATTATAACACAGCATTACTTCACATGCCAAATGTAGTTCAAAAGTAAATCATTAATTTATAGATCACAACATTACTAGTAGTTCAACTATCCAAAACTTAAGTTTTAAAAACCAAACATATTATAACACAACATTACTTCACATGCCAAATGTACTTCAACCATCCAAAACTTAAGTTTTAAAAACAAAACAAATTGTAACACAACATTACTTCACATGCTAAATATAGTTCAAAAGAAAAACATTAATTTATAGATCACAATATTACTAGTAGTTCAACTATCCAAAACTTAAGTTTTAAAAAACAAACAAATTATAACACAACTTTACTTCACATGTCAAATGTACTTCAACCATCCAAAACTTAAGTTTTAAAAACAAAAAAAAGTATAACACAACACTGCTTCATATGCCAAATGTAGTTCAAAAGAAAAACATTAATTTATAGGTCACAACATTACTAGTAGTTCAACTATCCAAATGTAGTTCACATAAAATATGTCGAAAATTTGTAGATCTCACAAGTATCAAGTATCAAGTTATATATATATGACCGCATCTAGATAATATATAAAAAAAGTAAATTTAAGACTAGAAACCTCAACCAAATCTAGAAATCATCCATCAAATACAGATGGATGTAGTGTCTTTCCCAGCAAAGTCTCAATCCACGAGCTATCCTAATAAGCATGGGGAACTTGTACACGATGCACATACAAACATTAAATTTTTATTTTTCAAAATTGAGTGAGAATATATAGAAATTCATGTAAAAAATTATATATATAAAAAAATCATGCAATACCTCACGACGTTCCCTTTCGATTTGTTACTGGTCAACTACAACTTCCCCCATGGGAACATCTCCAATAGTAAACTATATAATATATATATATATATATATATATATATATATATTCAATTAAAATGCATATATATATATAAACTTATTTTCAATAATATTAAAAAAAAAAATAGACAACTTGTTCAAATGGTTGAAATGCTGTGGATGTTCCTATATCCATCACTAGAGTCCGTGGAGAAAAGAAATCCTCTATAGGAACCTAAAATTAAAAAAATGCAATATCCCGTTTTAGGGATATCTGATACCACTATAATATCCCGTTTTGAGGATATCTCTAAGTCACGACAAACTCTAACCAGAGATTGACTGGGAGGGAATTTACTGAACATGTTGTCTCTAAGGAGAACAAGATATGGAGGCTATTTGGCCCTTTCCAGACTTTGTCTATAGAGCTTCTTGAAGAATCCCACTCAAAAGTGACTTGCAGCAATATGTAAGCGCATATATGAGCACACCATGAAGAGACAACGTTTTACAGTGAGCTGTGAGACAAGAAGATGAATATATATATATATATAGCCAAGAATGACGTATAGCAGCAAAATATGTACAATTATTGAGGAAACAACCTCTCAAGAAAAGAAATACAAGCCTCAGTAATACATGTACATGGAAATGAAAGAACACTGCTATGTCTGCATAAACCCGGGCTATGAAAAACACAGTCTATGATATAATTCTGCTCCAGAATGATGCCAACACATGGATATGACAATATATGGCCCAAATACAATAGGGGAGAAAATATCTAACCCTTATAAGCAAAAATACCTCAATCCTCCAAGGGATTGGCTAAAATACACAAAATGGAAAAAATGTCGGAGTTGCTGGGTAGCAGCTGCAACTCAAATCTTGGAACTAAGTAGAGAAGGCTGAAGATGATGAGCAATCTGAAGTAGACCTTCTACAATAGATCTCCAAAGTGGAAGGCTGATCCTTACACTTGAGATCTTACCCTCTGATCAATCTGCAAACCCTCACAGCAGCTACACCATGAAAATAAAGCAGTAACTAAGAGGGACTGTGCAGTAGGGGCAGAATAAGTGTTGGCCTAATGCCAAGATCCGAAAATCAGCTCCAAATTCTTCCAAATCTGATCCTCCAAAGGAAAGAAAGACTCTTCCTCTGAAAAACAAGAGAAGGAATAGGTGTCGTGACGACTCCATGGCAGCACCCTACAACACAGTATTATCCTGCTGCAGTAATAACGTTGTCCTAGAGGATGATGTCCAACAACTAACCCTGCCCGAGCAGGCACTCAAAGTCCCCCGGGGCTAAGGGCGAGATCTCCGCACAGAGACAGTCGGTTGCACTAAACAGTGCTGCAGACAGGCCAAACAACCAACGTGCTAAAGAAGACAAATGTCTCACTCAACAATCAACAACTCAAGCATGCCTCAAATGAGGAGGCTCCTCCATCTTTTATAGCATTGGTTTTCCCTCCAAAACCCAACTTAGCCTCTCTCTCTCTCCTCCACATCCTCATCCTTATCCACATCCTCATCCTTATCTATGCAGAAGCTTGCAGAAGCTTCTAGAGTGTACATAGGCCCCCTCCTCTACGTGGTGTTAGGCCCCCCTTGACTCCCACTTAAGTGACAACGTTGTGCTACTAGGTGGATGTCTTATTTCAATTAAGGGAGTTAGACCCTCTTCACTCAATTTTTATTTATTTAAAAAGTATAAATGACAAACTAAACAAAATATAATATTCCAATTAGTTGTCGCTAATTGGGAATATTACAGTCCCCCCCAGAAAAATGTTGCTTGCCCTCAAGGAACTGCCTGAACAAGCCTCCTTTCTGCAAAATGTGCCAGGGTCCCAGATGTGCCACTGAATCTTCCCTGTCCTCTGCATCTCCTTAATATGAAGGGATCTCTCAATGCCAGGATCCCAAATTGATCTCTCAAGGTACTAGCCAACCAATAATCCTCTCGGATCCCATCACCACAATGGCCAATAATAGCCCAAGTCCCACAGCTCAGACTATGTACTGCCTCTGGATATGACTGATGCTCTAAGAGGCGAAGACCATGACCCCTGTTGTGTTGTATCTGTCACTGTTTAAGTTGTCCCATCGACTATGTACCAACTCATCACCTCTCTCCAATCAAGGCATGGAGTCTGGGATATAATGAGGAACATCTCCCTCATGTGGATCCTCCATCTCCAAGCAATCATCCAAACAAAATGAGCCACATCCCAACAAGGCAACTCCTGAAAATCTCCTTCCACCTTAAGCTCCGATAATGAAGGTGGGATGAAAATCTGAACTTGGAAGGCATCATAGCTTACCCCATGTTGTCCTTCATGACAAGTGTAGAGTGTATGTTGATCCTGAGCTACAAAATTATTGCCCTTCAGTGGCAAAGTGAAGAACAATCCTTTGAAGAACAAGCTGGCCCAAAACAATCTATGCATGAAGAGTAGGACATGGTCATCATGGAACATCCTAATGATAGGTTTTCTGAAGGTTTTACATGATGATACATGATTCAAACAATTTCTCACAAGGATACAACGTAGTCTCATCGACTGCAACTTCAGAAAATTACATGGCAAGCAATACCATGATTCATCACATCTACTAAAGGATAGTAAATGGCTGAATGTGACAACAATAATACATGATCAAGCACTTTCCCATGGCTTTACAATGGATTAATATCAATCTTATGGCCTACCTCAAAAGATAACAAATATTTAGCTATGGTGGCCATATCTCCTCTCATGCTCCTATCAGAACATGTAGTGCAGAAATTGTGAGAATTTTTCCCACTCACGGACACATCCAGCTCATGTGTCTCCCTCATAATCAGGCATTCCATACAAATATGATCTATATCAGAAAATGAAGACATGATCAGCAGCAAAATGAAGGAAACGATGAAGGTTACAAGTGATGCAAAGAGGCACCAACATCTTCCCCAACAAGTACAACGCGGTTTTACAAGTTGCTGCTTGATAAATGTACATGGCCAAATGTTTCTTTTAATCATGCATGTCTTCGTATGATACATGATATAGTGCAGAAAATGAACATACATGTAGTGATAAGACATTTTCCCAAGGGCACAAAAGAGATGGCTGCCTCCATCATGTAGATTGGCCCAATAAAACTCATGGAGCAATGTGACAAGCTTGCCTTCTTGTGAAGCAATGCACTACATAACAATGGTAAGAGTGTGAAAATAAATGGATGTATAAAGAAACTTCTCACCATATGCTGGAAATGAGATGGTACATGGGTCTATACATGAGTCCTACATAGTGTTTTGGCATGCTGCGAAGAAGAATGAACCATGTGCTTCAAGAAGATAATCCTCCTCATGCTTGGAAATCCAAGTTAAGAAGAATATGCCATAGATGTCTCTATCATCATTACCTCCTCTTTATTCATCAAGTGCAACAAATATGAAGTTCTCCTGGGACCTATGGGTTATGGATAAATCATATCTCTACGGGGCACACTTCATCCATAAGGCTCTTCTCCAAAGTGACAGCACTGTGAGCTCATGCAAATAAGCTCCTGTCAATACAAAGCTCCATTATTTGACATTCTCCTTGTCAAAGACTCGTTTAATAATGTTGAAACAAATATGGAATACCTCCCAAGATGGAAGTGCTTCCCAATCATCATCAAATACCAAGGATATAGTGCCATCCCCTCTTCCCACAACATCATACAAATTGTGAGAGCAAATCTGCCTTTGCTCACCCAGAAACAAACAAAGCAACAAGACATTGTGTTGCCTCCCCATACCTCCATCATACCAATCATGTGATGAAGACACAATGAATGATATGACTATCATATCAACACCATGCATCCATACTCTATGTTGTTTAATGATGCAAGTATCCAGCCATATTTTCCTCATCCTTCTACTCTTAGGAAGAGCCTTTGCAAAATGATGGCCAAACTCTTTCAAGAGTAACCAGCGCAGCCAAGCCTCCTGCTGCCTGGTATCATAGATCTAAAAATAGCTCCCTATATCCTTGCTCATCACCCACATACACACAATCACTTGTGGATTCCTCTTTCTGCTCCTCATCTTGGTACTCCTCCCATGAGGGCTACCATCCTCCCAACTCAAATTCCTGTCTTTTCACTTCATGGGATTTTGAAATGTACGCTTCTCAAGGATCAATGAGACCCTATCAAGAATCAAATAGGTGGTAGGAAAAAACCTCCCATCATGATGTGTATGGCTCAAGGGATGTCAAACACAAGCATGAGAGATGTTATCAATCCTAAGATGTCCTCCATCTTCTATCTGCTCTTGCGAGAAGGGAAGAAAAGCATTGCATTCCATGGTGTGTTGAAGTGCATCTCTGATGATATCTATCCTTGAGACCTCCCCTTCATCCATAGTCTTCCAAAACCAATGAGGTCCTGTATCTGAAATTAGAAGTTCCTCTTTCAGCTGAGAAGATCTCATTGAGAAAGTGTCATTTTGAAGTGAGAAAAGGTTTCTTACTCCAAGATGTCTACCATCAATCTTCAAGGCTTCAAACCCCAACCTCCAATGTGATGTACAATCCAACAATTTCTCATGAGAATTATGGTTTGATTCCTTCTTGAGTGTTTCCATATTGCACAGTGCAGTGTAGCCAAGCTGCTATATAGTAGCAATGAGATTTGACCCTTGGTCATGAAAAAGTAAATCTCCACATTGATCAAAAGAATTTGCTGCAACAATGGAACGTGGAAATCTTTTCATACCTTGATGTGCATTTGGAACTTCTTGTAGGGCTATAAGAGTCCCTTCCTCAAAAGTGTTGGCTTCCCCAACTGTTGATGCATGTGGCTGCTTCTCCATGAGAGTGACAGCATTATCACAAGCCTCCTCAAGAGGTGATGTGATATCTCCTTTCTTTGCTCTTTCTCCATCAAAGTTTTGGATCAACCCTTGAGTAAACTCTGCAAAATTCTTCGCCCTTGCATGGCTCAAGTGGCTGCACCACCAATCATAGACTTCACCCTCCAAATGTAGCACTGAGATTTCAACAGCTTCTTTTCCTGCTACAGGATGTAGTAGGAAAAATGCCACCAACTTTCTCGCTTAAGTTTCTGCATCAGATGACCCATCAAAGGTAAAAAAAAAAATCTATTGCCTTTGATTTCTTTTCCGATGCATTTTCTCTTCTCTTGCTTCAGCTGGATGAAATGAGGAAAATCTAGAGTCTCCCTGAAGGCTCTACGTTGAGATCTATACTCAACAAGGTAATCATTGAGAATCTGATGATCCAAGTATCTTCCATGCTCAATATATTCTTCTTGATGAGAATAGGAAGTGCATGGTACTTCCTCTTCTTTTTATTCAATCTTCTTGACCTCCTCAACGGTGAACGAATTTCCTCTAGATCTGAAAATATATAAGAATAAACTCATATTTTTCACCGTTATGATCTTCTTGGGCTTAGACTCACAGGAATAAATGGATCCCTCATACATGGAATTCACTTTGAGCTCTGTGTTCTAGATCCCCCATTGTTCCTTCAACTTTCATCTTGCCTGAGCTAACAGTAATATTTGAAAGGAAAAGTTGCTTTGAAGTCTTCCCCCTTGGACTGCCATTCTCGGAAATAATCTCCAAAGGGTATATGATCATGTTGCCTCCCTTTCTCAATCGGTACTGGAGGTAAGAATGTAGGGATTATGATATTGTCCATAGGCTGAGCCAGAACTATGCTCTGATACCATTGTAATATCCCTTTTTAGGGATATCTGATACCACTGTAATATCCCACTCAAAAGCTCTGATACCACTATAATATCCCGTTTCGTGGATATCTCTAAGTCATGGCAAAATCTAACGAGAGATTGACTGGGAGGGAATTTACCAAATATGTCGTCTCTAAGGAGAACGAGATCTGGAGGCTATCTGGCCCTTTCTAGACTCTGTCTATAGAGCTGCTTGAAGAATCCCACTCAAAAGTGACTTGCAGCAATATGCAAGTGCATATATGAGCACACCATGAAGAGACAACGTTTTACAGTGAGTTGTGAGACAAGAAGATGAATATATATATATAGCCAAGAATGATGTATAGCAGAAAAAGATGTACAAATATTGAGGAAACAACCTCTCAAGAAAATAAATACAAGCCTCAATAATACATGTACATTGAAATGAAAGAACACTGCTATGTCTCCATAAACCCAGGCTATGAAAAACACAGTCTATGATAGAATGCTGCTCCAGAATGATGTCAACAAATGGATATGACAATATATGGCCCAGATACAATAGGGGAGAAAAGCTATAACCCTTATAAGAAAAAATACCTCAATCCTCCAAGGGATTGGCTGAAATACACAAAATGGAAAAAATGTCGGAGTTGCTGGGCAGCAGCTGCAACTCAAATCTTGGAACTAAGTAGAGAAGGCTGAAGATAATGAGCAATCTGAAGTATAAATTCTCCAATAGATCTCCAAAGTGGAAGAATTATCCTTACACTTGAGATATTACCCTTCGATCAATATGCAAACCCTCACAGCAGCTACACCATGAAAATAACACAGTAACTAAGAGGGACTGCACAATAGGGGTAGAATAAGTGTTGGCCCGATACCAAGAGCCACAAATCAGCTCCAAAGTCTTCCAAATATGATCCTCAAAAGGAAAGAAAGACTCTCCCTTTGAAAAAAAAGAGAAGGAAGAGGTGTCGTGACGACTCCACGCAACACCATACAACATAGTATTATGCTGCTGCAGCAATAATGTTGTCCTGGAGGATGATGTTGAACAACTATCCTTGCCTGAGCAGGCACTTGAAGTCCCCTCGGGATAAGGGTGAGATCTCTGCATGGAGACACTCGGTTGCACTAAACAGTGTTGCAGATAGGCTAAATAGCTAGTGTGCTAAAGAAGACAAATGTCTCACTCAACAATCAACAACTCAAGCATGGCTCAAATGAGGAGGCTCCTACATCTTTTATAACATTGGTTTTCCCTCCAAAACCCAACTTAGCTTCTCTCTCTCACCTCCACATCCTCATCCTTATCTGCGTAGAAGCTTGTAGAAGCTTCTAGAGTGTACATAGGCCCCCTCTTCTACATGGTGTTAGGCCCCCCTTGACTCCCACTTAAGTCACAACGTTGTGCTACTAGGTGGACGTCTTATTTCACTTAAGTGAGTTAGACCCTCTTCACTTACTTTTTATTTATTTACAAACTATATATGGAAAGCTAAACAAAATAGAATATTCCAATTAGCTATCACTAATTAGGAATATTACAAAAAATCTAATTTAAGTATAAAATAACTCAAGATCAAGATCTGAGTTTATAATAAAAATTTTAAACTTCAATTTATAAATTATAAATTAAAAACATATATATTTAAAAGTGAAAAATTGAATACTTTTGCAGGTGTATTTCGCACATCTCCTAAGAGAGGCTCCAAAAGAAAATCTCCAAAAACCTAAAATTCAAAAAATTTAAAATAACTCAAGATATAGATATATCTCATTTTTTAATGGAACTTTTTGAGGTGGAGTATATGTAACTTTAAAACATATAAATTTTAAAAGTGAAATATTGACCATACTTGTTGTGAACGTGGCACATATCCTAAGGAAGTAGAAGGTACATACCCTAAGGAAGAAGAATGTACCACCATTCCAAAAACATCGAATGGAATCGGAATCTGTTAAAACATTTTATTATATATACATGAAAATGTACAATATGCACAATTATTTATTTTAAAAGTATCAAGTAATAAAAACACTAAAATTTTCCAACATATCTTGATGGGGAGACCCATCTTGATTGTTTGAACCCAAGGCTCCGAACGTGATATTAACATTTTCTTCATTCATCAAGTGTGACAACTGGAAATGGTGTTAACATATAATAATACATTTTTGTTAGGTTAATGTAAATACATATAAATGTATATATGTATATATATATATCTGTGTGTGTGTGTGTGTGTGTGTGTATGTATTTATTACAAATTGTATGTATGTGTTAAAATAATTGAATCCTTACCATTAACACATACCGTTCCCATGCCCTCTTTCTCATGAACAATTAGGTCATGCCAACCATTGAGACAATTATTTGCATATGCTTTCATATCTTCAACACTCATGCTATAAATCTCTTCATCTGTATAATACAAAAAATTGGCGCGTGCATTCTCATGTGCTCTTTGTCGATTCAGACAATAATCTACTATACCCAATCCACTGTGAACATTGTCAATGATGGCATCCCTTGCTTCTCGACTATTTTGAGAAGTGGCTTCCATCTCTGACCACAAAGTTTCGACATGAATAGGTCAACTAACCAATGGTGGCTCAGGATGAGGCAACTCAACATCATGCCCAACACCCCTACGGTTACACAATCGATCTTTCCCAGGACCAAAAGATTGAAAGGGAAGGTCATTGTAAGTGGGTTTCATTTCCAAAAATAATTATGCATAAAATAATTTTTCAAAATAAAGTGGAACCTCGTCGTTCCATGGGAGTCTTCCATAAGCCGCAAGTTTTTTATCATACAAATAGTGAGCTATATTAGGGTTCCTGAAATATTGCACTTTCAATATATTTCTTTTTGGCCCTTCTTTAAAATTAAACATAGACTTTTCCATTGTTGTTGTCACTCTTTCTTTAACAGCCTCCCATTTATCGGGTCCCATCACTGTTTCCTTCCTTTTTCTCATGAAATGGAAAAAAATATCCGTGGTTTTCCCAAGCTTTTGGTACACATCAACTAATTTTCCTAAAGAATGTGTAACTATTTCCAAGCTTTTTCAACTCTTAGCAGGTAGAGTCAAAGACACGAGATCTCTCTGCAAGTTTTCATGAAGTTATTGATGCCTTTATAAGTTACATTGCTGCATGTTTCTTTCCCATGGTATATCAGAAATTTCGGTCCGATATGTCGGGGTGGGTAGACGACCTTATTCTTGAATGAAGCATTCTGCCTACATTTTTTTTGACCAACATTTGGAGCTTTTTCAGCCTCTACATAAATATATAAAAAAAATTATATTAGAAAAAAAACGTGTAAACAAATTTGTACAAATTGAATGAAAGGAATATTCAAATTGATGCAAACCTAGATGTGGTTGGCTAGCATATTCCCCACCCTAAAATTGTTGAGAACCAGAATGACCCTGCTGAGAACCAAAACCACCAGCCATTGATTGGGCTCTGGGGGAATACATATCACCACCTTCATGCAACCTGCCAGCACTTATTGATGGCCCTCTAAGGGAATTTGAACTACCACCAACCTCTTGAGATGAGAGAGAAGCTTCATAAACAAACATGAATTTATAATAAATTGAAAAATACATTGATACATATAAATACACGTACATATTCATTGATTAAATTGCGTGAACCATACCATCACTAGGTGAACCATGGGCATGCTCCATGGATGGAGTAGAGACCCTTCTCCTCTTATCTCCTAAAAAATAAAAAAAAGAAATGTATTAACAACTAATTTAACTCACAAAGTTGATAAAAAATGAATTCCATATGTACACACATGTATGGAGATTTAAGATTATATTTAAATACAATGAAAATCCCTCGATCCATGATCCCCCCTTCTTGTAGAGATATGGTATTATATTGATATTATTCTTTCACCCTCCATGATATATATATCTACGGTGGACATTTACAAATATTTTTTTAAATGACTAGAATTTAAAATATATTCAAAATAAATTTCAAAAAATTAATGTAATTTACTATACACAAATTATGTAAAACACAACTTTCAAAGTTGTAATTGATATGTGAAACTCAATTTAAGCAAAAAAAAATATAAAAATGTAAGTTCACCAAATTGCGCTTTACATGGTGGGAGCACAGCTGGTATAAAATTGAAAAAAACACATTGTCATTAAAAAGGAAGTGAAAATCCATTTAAACAAACTCCATTTAAACAAAAATTTGTTGAAGTCCCCACATTTTAATTTTATAAAAATGTGAATTTCACCGCTTGTTTGAAATTTGAAGCTCATCAAGTTGCACTTTACATGGTGTTGTGGGAGGACACTTGGTATATAATTGAAAAAAGCACATGGTCATTAAAAAATACGCATTTAGAAGTACAAAATACACACATATCCAAGATATTTTACAATCTCCATCAAAAAATTTTGAAGCAGAGAGTGTCAACAATAATTCATGTTTGAGAGATGAATCTTGAATTTTGAAGAAGAACGTCTCAAAACTAATTCATCTTTGAGAGATGAATATTGAATTTTTGAAAAAGAGCATCTCAAAAATAATTCTTCTTTGAGATATGAATCTTGCATTGGCATTGTGCCATATAATTCTAATTCATTTATTAATTCATCTTTGATAGATGAATCCTTCTTGAGGAGGTAAATCCCCTCTGCGGACAGAGGCAATCCCTACTAGCCCGGCAGGGGTCTAGCAACAAACAAACAATGCTATGACGCAAGCTCCTAGTTACGAATGAAAGACTTGGGATAAGAGCCTACCTGAATTCCAACGCTAGATCTGAAGAAGAAGATGTCCCCGTCCTTCAGCCCTGGCAGATTACAATCCTTCCACGATCTCCGTGGATGAACACCTGCACACAGAAGAAACGAACAGATACATGCATAGGAACCAGCATACGTAACTAAACATCGGTCAGAAAAGATATTACTAGCATTAACATGATAGAAAAAGGAGTGGAACCATAATCATAGTCATCTATTAAAGTGATAAACGAATAGAAGTTACAACCAAGTTCTGACGTCGCAGCTTCCTTCGAACGCGTCTCCGGTTGTCCACGTCTCGCAAAGCTCGCCAAGGAAAGGGAAACCTCTCCAGAGTCTCGTAACAATGGTCTCCTCACTTGAATGGGCCTTAAGGGAAAGAAGGGATTCTTTACAGCACAAAGGCACTTGGGAATAGGGAGATGCAAAGCTTCAGCACTTCAAGACTAGCTTGCCATGGATCTGAGCAAGCTTTTATAGATGGGAAGGAGGGAGTTGGGATCCCTATTATTATGGGATTGGCCCTATCAACAAGGAAGGTTCCATAGAAGGTGGCAAAACTACTTCCCTTACATAGAACTCCCGCAGCCAAACCTCCCAACTCAAGATAGGCAATGGTTGTGAGTTTGTTTGAACTCAACTTCCGCCATCCATATTTAAAAAATAGTCCCTAAAATGGGTGGCGCGATTGCTGCTCTATGACAGAGCGCCAAGTGGCGCGACCTCTTTACAGGATTTCCCTGAGTGGCGCGAGTACTGAACTGTCTACCCGCGCCAATGCAAAAAGAGCTGTTTTTCATGGATTTTGCAAGGAGATGTCTCAAGGGGAAATGAAGCTCATACTCGGAGGGATGCATTGATGATGTTTTCAAGGCATGACAGTGTTCACAGGTCACATAATGGGTCCTCCATTGTGCGGGACGGGGAATGGTAGGGACGGTGACAAATTACTGTGTAACAGATGCCCCCTAAAGCATGAGGCCCAAGAGAGAGAGGGGTGAAATGCTTTACGAGAACATGTCCAACTGAAGGCCCGCCGTCGGAAAACCTGCACAGAAAGATACAACTGATATCTCAAGTACATGATGTGTATATATGGTATGGACGCAGCCATCCGAACAGAGTATGCTATAATCCGGATCTAGGGTATGGGCGCAGCCATCCAACTAAGATCAAACAAATAGACTCAGGTATGGTCGCAGCCATCCAATCAGTGAGTCATGTACATAATGATAATAATCCACAATCGCGGCCTGGATTACAACAGACACAATCCAGGGTCTTGCGCTCCATCTCGACCCAAACAAGTACAAGTTCGAGCATGTGAATATGTGAGCTGATGTCGAACATGCAAGAACATCGTCTGATTACCAGCCAATGATGAAAGTTGTTAACAGACGGGAGAGAAACCACCAATAATGACAATGGTCCTCAAGGTACTACAGGTACAATCTACGGCGTGTGAATAAATGAGCTGATGTCGAACACCCGCAGAATCATTCGATCGGAAGTCAATGATGTAAACTTCACGTCGAATGCGACGAACCTGCCATTGAGGCATGCAGGCTCCAAGGTACCATCAGGAGTCTCTAGACCAACTTCCTGGATAATGAGTTGAAGTCGACAGGGAGTGACCTTGATCGAAGGTGGGCCATAATGATTCCCACATCATCGACACGAGACAGAGGAACATAATGTTTTGTTGTGAATCGGGACCATATGAGAAACAGAGGAAGGTTGATATTTGCAGAGGCCAACTTCTCTTGAACACATAAACGGCACGACAATGGACTTGGCAGTATTTGACATCAACGGATCAAAGGTCATGGCGACGAGGCAGTGAACAGATGAGAGGTCAAAAGAGATTACCCAAACCCATGGAAGCAAAGTGAAGCAGCAAGATGAGATGTCCCCAACCCGACACGAATGCAGACAAGTGCCATGTTCAAGAGCGACATACTGCCGACGACAACGACGATGGTTCCATTTTTCCCCCACCATTTCTGGCGAGTACCCCAATTATTTTGATAACAAGCTTGAAGGGGATAGCATATGCTTGTGATATAAGTCCGCCCTTCGGGCGAATCCATCCTAGTGCATTTAACGAGTCCTAGGAAGGAGAAACTCGGAGAACGTCATTTCGACGGAATCCAATGTCATTAGGGTTTAACGAGTCTGACAAAGGAAGAACTCGGCGTCTTTTCATGTTTAGAGAGTTTGAAAAGACAGCAGAAAAGAAAACTCCACAGGTCCCTTTTCGTAAATAGTTCCCCAGATCCGAAAAGGTAGAAAACAATATCCGGGAAAACCTCCTAGTCGCGATAGGCTAGGGTATTCCTTTTCGTAATCGATCCAGCCCAGCCCGAAAAAGGGTTAAACTTATACTGGGTGAATGTCGATTCGTGTCCATTTTAACGAGATCGAAACGACAAGGGCCTCGGCAATCTTTTCATATTTAGAGAGTCAGAAAAAGAGCTGAAAGATGACTCCAGAGTGACTTTTTCGTGTATTTACCGAGTCCGAAAAAGTATAAAATACAACTCGTTTCCATCTTTTAAGTCGCAAATACCTGCCACTGCACATACCCAACAAGCGTAAAATCCATTTTCGACATAATACATGCAAATATTTGACAAAAAATAACTTTTAAAGCTCATTTAACGTCGAAAAGTTATAAATATGTCCAATGGTAAAAAATGAAATTACTTTTTACTATTTACCTTGTGGAGAGCAACAGTGGTCCATTTGGAGCAGAATCTTCTGACGGCGATTGCGACCAATCCAGGCAACCATTCAGCGTCTCGTCTGTGACAGGTAAGAGGCGCTCCTTTTCTCTTTCTTTCCATGCATTTTTTAATGATTTCCCCTTAGAAATCAGCTCTGTGAGGGCACTTTTGAAATTTTAGGGCCGGGCTAAGTGGCGCGGGTATCGGGCACGGACCCGCGCCACTGAGCTCTTTTCACCAAAGGGCCCGCACCACATGGCGCGACTGTCAGCAAAACAGTCGCGCCAGCGGCGGAACCCAAATTTTCGCCTAAAATCCCACTACTTATGCCAAATTTCTTGAATTTTGAGGCTCACAGAAGATCTAATTAAGGGCTTTGAACCATGTGAATGCAGATAAACAGTCAGAATGGCAATTGAATGGAAGGAACGAGAACACGGAGATGAGGACGAAGAGGCCATGCAAAGCCAAGCATGTATGAATGCTCTAAGAGACTGTGGCTTAAAAAAGTTCTTCCTCACGCCATGCTTACGAGCTCAGCCTGAGCTCCTCCAATATCTAATCAACATCTGGAATGAAAACGACCAAGTATTCAGAATACGAGACCAGGTGCTGGAATTGGAGGTCACTGACATTTATTTCATTACTGGATTGTCCCGCTGGGGTCAAATCCCTGTACTGACTAGGAGCAGACCATCAGGGGAAAAGATGGAAGAGGTAATGGCGCGGGTGTGCCGGGGGGCACAGACAGGATCAGGAAGTAAGAAAGTCTACATTTCCACCATCCCTGATCTAGCACTGAGAGTTGTACTCCACACCATTACGCGGGCTGCTGGATCGCAGGCACCGCATGAGGCTACAAAGACTCAACTCTTACTGGCCTCAGAATGCATGGGTCCCCGACTGTATGATTGGGCAACAGCTGTGACCATCAATATGAAAAGGCAGCTCACAAAGTGCAAACAGGGGAAACTGAAGCAGTTTGGGTAGGGTTCCATCTTGGTATCGTTCATTCTGGAACGCATACCAACCTTCCAGGGCCAAGAGGCCCATGTGGCGAGTCCGGTACCACGAGAGCCGAGAATGGCTCGCTGGGCAGCACTGATGCCCAGATCTGGAGGCGGGCAACAGATGTCCTGGAAGCCCGAGTTCTTTAGATGGATACGGCACCAACTGATCGTTGTGGAAGATTGGCCCTATGCGGGAACTGACTTTACAGGGGACCCGGATCTCCCGCTACCAGAAGGAGACCACTGGGACGAAGAGCTGGGTAAGACCTCATATTTTTGATTTTATGTTTATATGTTTTTTTTTTGTTAATACACACTTGTCTTAACACAATTATATATGCATGCAGATGTAGGACCTGAGAGGCCAGCCGGGATGTCTCCTATCTCCCGGAGGACACAACTCGCCCCTGAGATCCAGGGGGAAGGCACCGGAGGAGAGGCATTGGTCTAAAACCTTGAGGGGATCGTCCATGGGATCCCAGACTATGCCCGACTGTCAGACGTATCGATGGAGTACCAGCACCATACGGTGGGAGTTCCAAACCGGCTCCACCGAATCCTGAGGCGGCTAGTGCGTGCGGTGACGTGCTATCATGAGCACCATGCGGATTAGTCTCTAGGATTTAGCTACACCTATTTTTTGAGAGACACAGTGTCTCAGGATGTATTAAGACAATTATGTATATTTTTTGAGTTTTGTGATGCACACTGTGCAAACATTTCGACACACATATATATATACATATGACTATTTTGGATGGATCTTTCTTTACATGTGATGATGTTTCCTATATGTCATGCAAATGTCTAATACAGATGTAATCTAATGTATCAGTTACATAACAAACGACCCAATGCGAAATGTATTCACACAATGCATCTAATCACACATTTCATTTTTACGCAAGCTTAAAAGCACACATGAACACACACATATGCAAACTATGCTTGAAATGAGTTTTATTTTTACGCAAGCTTAAAACACAAACTATGCTTGATAATAAGAAAGATGGGCATGCCCCCCAGCATGTTGTCTCAAATCGAGGCACATGCCCCCCAAGCTTCACTCGATTAAAAATGGAGTGAAGATTGAACACACACGAGATTTGAGCTGAAACTGACAAAACTCGAATTGAATATGCTTGTGTTTCATTATTTTAACGAGGTTGACACACGTAAAAGAACTATCCTCGAACAGCTTGTTTCATTGTTTTTAGGAGCTTGACACAAGTGGAGGAACCATGCTCCAAGATCCTAGTTTCATTTTTTAAAGAGCTTGACCCAGGGAGGAAACCATGCTCTAACCAGCTTACATCAAAATGAACAAGAAGGCGGTGCTTCCAAGAGTTCCACTCCTGATGGAAGGGAAACATCCTGGAAGTCAGGACCCAATGCCCCCAGCACATTATGCACTACGGCATCATCACTGAGCACAGGCACGGGGTAAGTAGCCACATAGTTGACCTGTGGTGGAGCAGATACAACGGGTGGATAAAAACCAGGAGGGGGTGATGGCGGACCAGATGCTACATTGGGACCAAAGAACGACAGCTGATCAATGGTCACAATCCGTCCTTCATGTGGAAAACAGGCCACACGAAAAAGGGAGGAGACAAGCGCTCCCATGGCATAGGTGTAATCGCGCCCCAGGAGCAGATGAAAATCCAAGGGGCCTGGAATGACCATCACATCCATATGGACGGTTTTCCCTCCCAAAGTAATTGGTAACCTTGGAAGGATCCCCAACGGTTGACTCGTTCTTCTATTGAATGACAACAGATTCTGCGTAACAGGCGCAAGCGGTGGCGAACCGAAAGCTTGCCAGGTAGTTGAAGACAGAATACTAACAGACGCACCTTCGTCTATAATGGTACTGGGTACGACCAGACCAAGAGCCTGTACTGTGATCTCGAAAGGCACATAAGACGGAAGGCGAAATCCTGCAAATCGATTCCAATCAAAGGAAGCGACCAAACTACTCGGAGGGGCTACCATCGAAATGCGAAGGTCTTCCCCTGATGTTACGGAAGCAGAAGCCTCCTCCATGACCTCCATCTCAAAGGCAGGAGGAATATCCTCTGGAGCCTCCATCATGGGAGGCGGAGGAGCGGCTTCTTGAAGCACAGGGACAGGAGAATCTTTCTCCAAGTCTGACGAATCTGAAGAAACCAGAAGGACATGAGGAGTGTGGGATCCACTCTCGACAGAAAAGACCTGGTGCACCGCGGACGGGGCCAGTTCAACCGATCCTACGACCAATGGTTGGTCAGGGACGGATTCGTGAATTTGAATTTCTGGGGGAGTGGGATCGACCAAGGATGACTCTTGACCAATCGTAAGATCAACTGGCGAAGGACTCAAAGAAAGCCGATTGTAACCAGGTGGAAGGCGTGGTGTAGAATCGGTCGAGTTGTCCAAAACTTGCTTGGCTTCATCCATATAAGGACAAAGGTGAATGGCATGGTGCCCTTCACACAACTTACAGGGATTGGTGATCTTACCCTGCTTCTTAGAGTTCTTATCAACAGCAGCTGAAGACGTGCCCCCAACTTGACTCCCGGAGGCCAAAGGCAACGGTGGGTGGCCGTTGGACCATACTTCGAGCACCTTGGGAATGCCAGGGCAGTCTCGAAGAAGATGGTCTCCCGTGCATAACATGCACGGGAACTTGACTTTCCGAGGAGGGTTGGAAGGACTATCAAGAGGAGATTCCTTAGGGACAGTAGCTGTACATTTAGCCTCTCGCTTATCGGACTTCTTCTTCTTTGTCTTCCTCTTCTTCTTCTTAGCCACCTGGTTACTTGAATCCAGACTTTCACCAGGCGAAGTAGAAGATGAGGACGCAGAAACAGGCGAAGAAGGGGAGAGGTCCACCTTGGAATCAACATGATGTTGTTCCGGTGGAGGAACTGACTGAACAATAGTGGAGACATTCGGGACAACAGAGGTTGAGAACAACCAAACAGGCAACCCAACAGTTAACCCAGGAAGGGACAACGTCGCCATGTAAGGAGCACCAACATTTCCAAAAGGAGGAAAATGACTAGGATTCCCTTCTGAGGGGATTCCTTGGTTGGTGAACTCTGAAAAAGTTGCCATCAAACTCAAAACCACACACGGGCTGAAAACGAGTTAAGACACATGATCAAACGGTCAACAAGCAATGTCTAAACGGGTGTGTAATCGTGGGCGATTAATTTTACCACATTGGAAAGTAAGAAATTCTACCGTTTCATATTTTAAGAGTCGAGAAACGATAAAAAAGATGACTCTATCTCTTTCAGAGTTGACACAAGCGTGAAAGGACAAGCGCTTGACGGTCTTTTCAAGTTTAGGGAGTCAGAAAAGACCAAATGACTACTCAGGAAAAAACTAGGCACAAAGGGTGTACCAAATATCCGTGAACTGCAATATACACCTTGGTTTCAATAATGAAACAGAAATCGACCAAGGACTTTCCGTACGTGCAGGTAGTCTCCCCGAATGCTGTGTTCGGTGTATCACAGGTACAGGGCGGCAGACTCGGCTTCCTGTGGATAAAGGATTGAAAACCTATAGGGGTCTCCCTTTATATACGCGACGGTACGGGGAGCGCAAGTCCGTACTAGCGCTGTCTAAAGCCAACGGGCGAACGACAGCTGCTAGGTTTAACGACGCCGGAACACGTCTCTAGCCTAGACCTTCTAAATATGTTGCGTTAAGTTCCAATGTTGCCTTAGGTTAATTGAATAAATTTTACGGTTGATCTTCAATTAAGTTTCAATTTCCAGGCCCTATCGTATGTAGTGTCTCGAAAGACTCCTAAATGCAAGCTATATGCCACAGTGCAACATTTCGTTTGATGAAAACTAGTTAAATAAGAGTTGAGAGCTTTTATGCAAACGAAATGAACGGAATACAAACAACAATGTTTCTAATGCAACTAATGCAATTGAACACTTTTCATTCAAACACTAATCACTAGCGATATGGAAAAAGATCACAATTTGCACTAATTAACAAAAGCAAGAGAGATTTTTTTTTTTTTGATTTTCAATGTTTAATGGCTAATGTGCACTGAAAACAAAAGGAACAATTTGAGAAATGATATCCAAGAGAGCGAAACAAACAACATTCACTCAACAAAGCAAGCAACCAAATCTCCAAATCGACCCAAAGTCCCTCAAAGCAAAGAAAGACTCGAAAACTCCCAATGGACCGTGTGATCTAGGTCCAAAGCAAGGGCAAACGAATTCTGAATGAAGGAATGAACAATCACTCAAAAGACGCAGCAAAACAATCAAAGACTGTTAAGAGAGCGTGGAGAATCAATCAACAAGTCGACAGGACAATCAAGACACCAAAACTCCCAAGGAGGGCTCGACGCACTAAGCCACTAGATGCCCTAGGGCTCAAAACGTGAAATCGGTAGATAGAGGCAAACAACCAAAGGACAGCGGTGAATTCCAACCAAACAAGACTCCAACACACTCAGACAGTCAGGAAATCAAGAAGAGAAGTACTGGTCAAGTTCAGAAAGCCCAAAAATGAATAAACTCAAAAAAGTCACAGGGGTGGCGCGACTGTGGACTTGAAACTGGCGCCAGAGGCCAATTGGCGCGAGACAGACAAAGGCAACAAGCGCCAAGTGGCGCGACTGTCGGGTTAAAAACCGCGCCAGTCGAGTTCTTCAATAAAAATTAAAAAACAAGCTATTCTGAAAGCAGACCAATACAAGCTAAGCAAACCAAGAAGCTAAAATAATGAAAGAATCCAACCCAGAAGGTTCATCAAGCAAGGAGAAACAATCAAAGCGAAACAATCATAAACGAGACAAGGAAAATCGGACGATCCCCAGCGGAGTCGCCAATTTGTTGAGGAGGTAAATCCCCTCTGCGGACAGAGGCGATCCCTACTAGCCCAGCAGGGGTCTAGCAACAAACAAACAATGCTATGACGCAAGCTCCTAGTTACGAAATGAAAGACTTGGGATAAGAGCCTACCTGGATTCCAGCGCTAGATCTGAAGAAGAAGATGTCCCCGTCCTTCAGCCCTGGCAGATCACAATCCTTCCACGATCTCCGTGGATGAACACCTGCACACAGAAGAAACGAACAGATACATGCATAGGAACCAGCATACGTAACT